>BMAV01017520.1:0-15790 GCA_019973955.1 Trichonephila inaurata madagascariensis | reverse complement strand
AAATTTGCAATCGTGTTCTATAGTTTAAACTTCCAAGAAAGGCACACAATAATTTTATTTCAAATTTTACAACGTTTTAAGTTTAATCCTTTTTTTACTTAATTTTTTTAAGAAAAGAAATTTCATTATACGTATCCCTGAGGGGACCAGATATTAAATTTATTCGCCAATTAAATAGTGTTGTATCAAACTTTATTCTATGTGAGTCTCAAACAGCAAAGTAATTTAATGATGTCCTATTTTTCTTAAAAAGAATTATGAGTTGTGATAGCTTGGTTGTTGCAGCATTCATGCGAAAGTTTGGTATATTGTGGACGTGAACGTCAATGCCATTAAAAATCCTTCCATGGAATTAGGGTCGGCTGGATTAAAAATGTAGTCAGATGTAAAAGTGCCTTATGAGCTCAATAAGAATAACTATTAATTTCTACTAATATATTATGAAAACTATTCTGCTCTTTATATAGTATGGTACTTTTAAATTTAATTCTTGCTCAAAGCATATTAAAATCTATCAATCATACTACACAACGAAAATTGTATTGATTTGTCATTTGTAAATTATAAAGATATTATAATTTTAAAAAATAAGCAAACTATATATATATATAATAAAAGGTTTTATAGCAAATTGATTGACTTAACCATTTAAGTTAGTTTCTTTAACTATTGCTACATATAAATTTCAATTTTCAGAAAATTAAAAAAAAATAATGTAATTTTAATTACAATTGCAAGTTTATCAAAGCCCTAAGAATAAGAGTTTATCATAAAAATATAACCTAATACATATAAAATGGAATAAAAAAAATTAACAAGGAAAACATGACCAGGTTTAATTAATAAATACTTTTTTAGGTTTCATAATGAAATGACAAAGGTGTATAGAATAATGAAGTCGCTTATTAAATACACAATTTATCCTTAATGTATTCACATTTAAAGCGCTATTATATCCGTATTTAAATCCATAATCATGTAAATTTTAAGGTAAGGAAACAATTATATATAATTTGAGGTTTTCCCATCATCTCACTGTGAGTGGAAATAATAAGGTCCATATAAATGTAGTAATGTATTATGAGTTAAATAATTACTTTTTTTGGCACTGTTTTTATTTTTCTCTCAATCATAGTCGGTAAAAATTCAAAATTATCTTTTATTTACATTATTATTTTTTGTAGGACACATAAATACATAATAATAATGAATTAATCACTATCAAATTATTATCCACTTTTTTCGATCTAGTAAGTTCCTTCAAAATACTAATTAGTTTGTAATTATGGGCTACCCATCTATGGGTATGATTATTTGCTATGGAGGGATCAGTGGTGAACATCTCTGCCTGAAAACTGGTATAATTATATAATTTAAAGATAAAGGCAATTTGTGTGCAAAATGCATCTAGCAAAATCGTAGGGATGAAAACACAGTTATTTTGTGCGTTTTGAGATAAATTTTTCAAATCTTCTAATCCATTCTAAACTTGTTCAAAATTTAAAAAATTAACATGTTTAGTCGAGTTTCTCAAAAAGTACTGAATGAAATGAAAATCTACAGTTTCCAAATAAATACGCGAATTATTTGCGTGTATTACGCAAGCGCCCGCAAACATGTAGTTTGTGTTAAGCACCAATTATGCAATTCATTCGTTTATACACCTCATCGAGTTTTGAAATGTTCCTTTTTTGAGACGTTCGTACAGCAAACATTTAGAATGAATAATCACTAATGTTTGAGTAAGGCAATGATATAGCGAATCATCAGGAGACTTTTGAAACATGGCGTTCTCAAACGCAAATTACTAGAGACTTAAATATATTTTCTAGATTACTGTACAACTTATGACGGCCGATTCTTGAGACCCGGTTTCCACAGAGAGCATACATGGGCCGTCATCCAAAGGCCACGATGATTAATGAAGATCGATATTTGCGTATTATAACGTGGAGTAAGAGAAATATAACTCTCAGCATTATCATGAAATTCATAAAAGCCCACAGGGTGAATGAGTGAGTGAATATTTACGTCGCACTGTTCAGCTTCACGAGGGCTTTTGGCGTAATTTTGAACCATGGTCAAGTGACGTGGACGACACCTGAGCTGGCACCCCCCTCTCTCTTAACTACCACACCACACCAACGGGAGGACCTTTGAACTCTCAACGGATTTAACGTGCATCGCTTCCCTACACGGCTCTCACAGGATCCTAATGTTCATGGGTTAGTGTTCCCAAAATCTATGTGAGAAAAGTCTTATTTATAAAACCTGATGTTTGTGTACCGCTTTCTTTTTCACCCAGAATAGCACACTTATAACGATGCAGAGACATTGGAGCAGAAATTGAAGTTTGGTTCTCTGCTGATTCCAGATTCCCATTCTAAAGTCTGATTCTCGACATACAGTAAGACCCCGCTTAACGCGGGGTATACGTTCCATGAAAGTAGAGCGTAATATGAAACAGCGTTAAACGAGGTTATCTCATCATGTAAATAATGGGGTTAGGGGAAGATGGATAGAGAATAGGTTAGGTATTTTACCATTAAGTTTATTAATTATGTGTTTTATAACAATAAAACAAAAATGTATTTCTTACAAATATAGAAACATAATAAATTAACATACATATAAAAATAAATAAAATTCTAAGTCAGTATGTTTACATTTCCGATCATACAGTCTCTTCTGTATTTCCAATTTTCTACCTTTTGTTCAAGATGGCATCTAATGTAATTTGCGTTTTCCTTTTGCGCTCTGTAAGAAGTTGTTGGTAAGTGGAAAAGGCATCCATAACGCCCCGTCTTGCCTTTGAACTCCTGTCAAAAATTGCTCCTATTTTTTTTCTAGCTGCTTTATTTCCGTGTTTTTTATTATCACCCATGATAACAACTAAAAATCATAATATTTTTCACTATAGCAATCGTTATATTATATAAATTTATACTTACAATAACGTTAAAAAATGTTTGAAACGATAAAATTACGTTCGTATAACACCGCTGGAAAGATGAAACACAGATAAACTGCTTCGTATATCGGGAAAACCTACCGCTAATTCGAGGAGAAGAGCTAAACGAAACAGCGTTAATTGGGGTCTTACTGTACTTTCATCTGGAGGAAGATAAAAACTACTACAAGTCCCTCAACATTTGAGGGGAGTCAGAAGAGGTTTATTGGTCTAAAATAATAGCTTATTGGACGGGTGCACAGTCCCATGTTCAAATACAGAGATTTTGCATTTCTTATGAGATTTATAGCCATAAAAATTAAAGCCCTAAACCGGACTTTTCAGTTTTTGGACTTTTTGTTTTGCAACTAAACAAGAATAGTTTTTATCAAATCAAATTAAATGTAAACAAAAATATTGACAGATTAAATTTTCAAATAACCTCAAAATGCGTAATTACTTTTAATATTAAATCAAAAGTCTGTTAAAACTATACAGTAGAACCTATTTTTGTGCGGTCCCTTTTTATGCGACTTTCTTTTTGTTTGAACTTTTTTTATGCGAAATATGAATTTCAACGGCTTGGGCACCACTGTAATGTTTTCTATCAATGTACCAGTGGCGATTGTGAATGTTAGAGCCCTCCTACAAAGTCAAGTTTTGCATTTAATATTTTATAAATTGGGTAAATATGTACTTGTAGTTAGTCAGGCCTTGTGCCCCCCTCCCCGAGGTGGGGATGTACATGTATACACTTCAAGACGCTCCTCCTTTTGTTCTAAACAGTCTCCCGACAATGCACGTTCAGTTGCTTTCTTTCGACGCGCCAAAAGCCCGCGCTTGATTAAAGACGAAACTTTAATGACAGTGACGTTATCAATAATTTAATTGATGATGAAGAGACCGACAAGAAGAACCGGATTTTTTATAAGATCGAATAAAATGTATATAAGGATACAGCTTTCCAACAAATTGTTAAAGTATTTTCTTAAAATAGATGCCAATTCCGATTGGAGTATGAAATTTCAAAATGAGCTTCGATCAAGTATATCTGATTACCCACATTTACGAAACTAACAAACCGACTGTCTCAAAAATTTATTTTACTTTATGGTGCCAAAAAATAAATCAATTGAAATGGTTTCTTCAAGTGACGAAAGTGGTTCTGAACTTATTCATCACAGGAAGATGAGCGCTTTGGTTAAAAAGCAGTAAATTTTTTTGCATTTTTAAAAATTCCCATGTTTCAATGAGAAACTAAAAGTTCTTAAAATGTTTTTTAAGTAATTTAATTATTTATTTTGTTTTAAAGGGACTTTTTATAAATTTCGTAAATATTTGGCTTATTTTTAAGTAGAATTTTTTATGCCGTCCCCTCCCATAAGAAAAATTTCGATTTTTGAGGAAGTTGTTTGTTATATATAAAAATAATGAAATATTTTCGAATATTTTTTTGTGGGGTTGCAGTTTTTTTTTATGCAGTCCCTATCTACCGAAAAAAAACAGATTTTACGATTCTAAAAAAAAATGGTATTTAAATCCTGTTTGACGAATTTAAAAGTATTTAAAGAATTTTCCGTTACTTTAAAAACCCCCTTTTTTGGTTTCGGAGCTTCATAATTTTTTTAAAATCTTGGTTTGAGCAACCTGAGACAAATTAGGAACAGTTTTATGGAGGTAAATAAATGATGCATTCTCTAAAATGAAAAACTGAAAATTAGATTTCTTGCAAAAATTTGACACTTCAAAGTATTCGCATACATCGAAAAATCTTTTTATAATATAAAATAGAAAATTAGGCGTCACTGTAAACATTTTTTAAAATTTATTGGAAAAAGGTCTTCTCTGTTTCTCAAATAAACATTTCAGCACTGATAGGGTTAATCCATTAGATGGATTACTACTTATTTTGGAAAATATGTCAGAAAATTAAATTTGTTTACTTTTCATAATAAAATAAGTTAAGAACCTAAAGTTCATTCTTTTCATCATTGAAAAGAATACATTGCACTTTATCGATGTATTCCATCATCCTTTGACGTCTATTGTCCAAGACTTTTTTAATCAATCAAATATGATTGATGAATTCTGTCGATAACCCACCAATTTTTTGTCCAGGATAAACGAAAATTGCTTTTAAAGGCATAATTTAATTGAATTCGAAACCAGTTTTGCCTTTTTATACAATTAGAAACATTCCATTTAACGCATGGGTTAGTTTACTGGAATATATTACAGTGCAGAATTTTTTTAGAAGAAACGCACTCGTTACAGAATGTTAAAGGTATATATTATTGGATCATTGTAATAGTTTTTACTTATTGTACAACAAGTTTTCAAAAAAAAAAAAGCTATAGGGTTGAAATGAAATAGTCTTGCCTTAAATAAAAAGCATTTCTTAAACATTTTTATAACCTTTAGTTTTCATTGAATTAATATTTTTAACAGCGCAGTGAGAAAAATCCGAGGAATATTGATGACATTTATCGTAGTTTGATATGTGGTAAAATATCTAGGAGGATTCGTTATTTGTTAGAAAGGAAGAAAATGAAGCCCTTTACTTTGAAAAATTTGACTTCTGGATCTGGAGATGCTAAAAACATTGCTACCTTGCACGTAAGGTACGCACAACCAACTCATTCCTCCTCAGAAAGTAACCCTCTTGGTTTGCCTGTACTCTTGTTTTATTTCCTTTCGTTCACTGGACTTTATGAGCAATCAAATGTAAAAGTATATCCCCGCATATCATCTATTATTTTCAAGATAATTTTGGTTTCTGTGAATATAGATGTGTGGGTTATTCATTTGGTAACAATTGAGAATAAGTCATTACCATCTTACTTAGCCTACCTCAGCGTCTATGTTTTATGTATGGGAACATGGTATGCGATGTATTTGAAAAAGACGCAGTTAAAATCTTTGCTTTATAGATTTCAAGAAATATCACCAAGCATCAATGAAAAGCAAATAAATTATTTTACACTTATATTATTTTGTATGTCTGCTGTCTTTTCTTTTTCTTGACGGTATTCTCTATTCATAATGACAGAGATATGTATTCATACGGCTATGAAATTAGTAACGAATCAATTCGAATAGCCTTCGCAAGCTTTAAGAACTTTTTTTACGCACTAGTATATCCTACTTCAGTTAACTTGTTAGCTTTATTATATTATTTAATGTGCTTACGTTCCTGTGCTCTTATCAAACAGCTCACTGAAGAAATCTTGCGTTGTCCTGTCGAAATGTTTATGACTTCGAAGCAATTTGAGATACTCAGACGGAAAGCCAAAATCGACGAGATCTTGAACTGCATTGAAGATGTTTTTTCAATACCATCTTTCTTGATCCTTGTAGCCAATTTATTTCTTTGTTCTTGCATACTTCTTTTGTACTTGCATCACGATAAATGGGAAGCTCCTCCCCTAATTATACATTTCGAAAGAGCTCTTTACGTATTTAATTCTTCAGCATTTTTATTCATAATGCTATGGATGGCAGGAGGAACCTCAATAAAGGAACGCAGATTTAGAGAAATATTTTACCAAAAAGCTCAATCCAGAATGCTCTCTACTGGAAATGCTGATGAGCCACGAATTGAACGATGGTTATTAGACAAGCCTGAGTTTGTTTTCACTGGATGGGATATTGTTTCTTATCGAAGAAATACTGTATTCGCTGTTTTAGGAACGCTTATTACATATTCAGTACTTGTCGTCAATAAATAAAAGTTGTGATGTAGAAAGAATAAGGCCCTCAAGTCGAAAAACTTCAATGCTATTTATTGCTGTCATAGGGATATATGTGTGCAAACAATGACCACAGTTCTGAATGCTCTTAATAATTTGCCGTTATAAGATAATTTCCTCTAGAATTTAATGACTGAATTCAATTTTCTGTCAACTCTAGGAATTTTCTTTTGTCCTGATTATTTTGTTTCACTCAATTGTAAAGACTGATCACTACATGAATAAAAGCACTTAAAATAGTAAATCACGAATATGAATTTTCTATTGATACAGATTATTCAAGAATACAGTAAAGGATTGTTATTACAAAACTAGCCTTAAAAATTAAATAAGATAAAAGCTTCATTTTAAAATTAAAAAAAAAACAATATGAGTATAGCTTTAAATCTTGATATGATCATGACAAATCTAAAAAGATGAAATTAAATAAAACAAAGCATCATTTCTAAAACGCACGCAATCTCGAAATACAGTGTTTTTCAAAGTCTTTCTGAAAATGTGTAAAAAAAAATGTGTACATACTTTAACAGAAATTCTGGAACAGCATTACTAAAAATTCCTAAGCATTTGCAAAACTTTAGATGTTAGTTGTAATGCTATAAAGAATTTGAGGTAACTAAGCGACATCTACATTAGACTTCTAAGCCTAGGACATCGAAACATTTTTTTTCGATTGCAAAGCAATTTATAAGTCTTAATTAATTTTTACACTTTTCTGTAATTAGTATATTAATTAATTTTGTCTTGTAATCAACTCCTGCCTTATCAATGCCTAAAATTTCAATTTTATTTCAAGAATTTTCTTTTAGTGGAATTTTTTATGTTTCTAACTGAATTCTTTTTACTTTAATATAGATGTAATTCTCCATTTCAGAGTTCATGAATGTACAAAACTATTTGAAAAAAATATTATTGTTGTAAATAATAATGTTTAGCCCATTCAGGACCATGATCACATATATGTGATTAATTCAGTGAGCACGGTATCATGTGTGAGATTGTATTTGACCCGTTTACCCGTTCACACCGGCCCATGATCACACCGGTGTGATTTTAATTAGGAATGCTTATAAACTGTAAATGTCGCTGTATTTTATTGAAATAAATAATGATTTTATATGCATTTTTAAATGAAGTAAGGTTTAACTGGAAAAATTGCTTGGTCCTGAATGGGTTAATGCAACCAATAAAATTGGATCTTCTTGAACATTTCGCAACTTATTCTATCATTATTTGTTTTAAAATAGATGCAAAATAAATTCTTGTTTTTAATTTTACTTAACTTATTTTAAAATGATATTACAGAACTCTCTCTCGCGTTCTCAATTTTAATTTAAATCATCTACCTCTGTTTGAATAATTGGTACACAAAAATTTTTGACTTAAAGATATTTGATCAAAATAGTGTTATTGTGTGCCAGAATGCAAACTGTTGGTTAGAACTGACGTAAATAAGACGCAAAATGTCGCAAACATTAAAAACTTATCAGAAAAAGTTAATAAAGAGATTTATGTATGTCACTTTACTATCAAGTTATCTGATTATTAAGTTAAATGAAACATAAATTATTTTATTTATGCAATAAGTTCATTACAGCGATGCACAGATATAGGGGAAATCTCTCTCATGTGATGAGGACTAAAGCTAGCTGCAAGGATCGTAAATGGTTGTAACATAACCCTTTTAGCATGGCTCTTATGTCAAATATTTTCATATATAATATGTATTTGATAACTATAAAAATATTTTTCAATTGCTTTTCCAGAAAACTCACTTAAACTTTTTAATGATATTAATACGGTATTTTGGGATATGAAAATAGCATGTTTGCTTAATAGTCATATCTTTTTGGAAAGTAATTATAGAAAATTAAGGTATTCGACTACGTTCGAAACCGTGATTTTAAAAAAGCGCATAAATGGATAATTTTCATGATATTTAGTGTCACTTAGATTAGAGAATACATGTATAAAACTGTTTTAAGGACATTTTAAGAAAAATTATTTAATACTATTTTGGCAAAATTAACAGAATAATTTTTGTGGTCTCCTTTTGAGAAAATGTCATTATAATAATATTTTGCCTGTATATTTTCAGACCTCTTTACAGAGGTTAAACTATGATTTTTGAAAAATTCACATTATTTTCAGAGTTACAATCATTTGAAATAATTATCGGCGTTTTTCTTAAAATTTCTCCCCTCTGTTGTCGTAAAACATGGATAAACCCACTTTTAAGTTATGTATTTCAAAAATTCTAGAGTTGAGCCTCTGTACAGAGGTCTGAGCTATATACAGGCAAAATATTATTATAATAGAAGCATTTTTCACAAAAGGAGAACATTTTAAAAAAAATTATTCTAAGTTAATTTTTTGCCAAAATATTGTATGTAAATATATTTTTTTGTCACAATGTCCTTAAAACAATTGTATACATGTATTCTAATCTAAATGACACTAAATATCATGAAAATTATCCATTTATGCACTTTTGCAAAATCACAGTTCCGAACGTATTCGGATACTATGCATGTTCTGATGAGCAGAATACTTGTGGGATTGACTTCGCTTTGATTTATTAGTAATGATCAGAAGTTATTACCGCATAAAATGATTTGAAGAGCTACTTTGAATAGCATCGTTTAGAAGTTTTCAGAATAATCGTCCTGATTGTCTCAAATATCCATGCAGATTCTGTAAAATTTCATGTTGTGAATATTGATTTTATCACTTCAACAATAAGATATACTTCCTACAAATTATTTTTTTTTAACGCATCCAATGCGAAGCTTGAATATGATGCTTTAAGAGATTAAAATGTTCACTTTTATATAAGTAATAAGTAATGCACAATAAAGAAGTAAGACTAAGTTTTCTTATAATTGACTTTTTATGTTGATTCCCCGTTTTCCAATACCCATTTTAAAGTAAAAGAGTGAAAAAAACATACTTATTTTTTTCACAGCCTCCAATTTATTATTGGATAAACATATTTAATGGCCTTTCCTAGTCTTATCTAATATTGATCCCATTTAATTTATGATATCTCATAATGATAATATTCGAAAAACATATTTTTTTGCATTAAAAAAATTTAAAAAAGCTGATAAAAAAAAAAGACATCGGAAGAAATTTAACGTAAATGATGTTATTATTGAAACCTATTGTTCATTTGATATTTTACTTGCATGAATGCATAAATTAATAAATTAGTATTTATCATTTTTTTGGTAGAGCTGAGTTACAAATTTTCATAAAATGTGGTGAATTTTTAAGGAATGCATTTAACAGAATGGTGTTATAATTATAAATTAATCAAATTTGTACATAAAAACTGTAAAATTTTTATATGTTTGATTAAACAAGAAATATCAAGATAATGTCATTTCCGATGCAACGAAATTCTATATCCATTACAAAAGATTTAACTGAGCCTCAATCTCTGTGTGTGTGTGCAATGCACAGTCACTTCTCAATTGTGTCCTCACAAAAGCTCAATCCTTACATGTCACGCTTCATGCATCGGATCTTCTGTTGGATTGGACTTATCAAAAACCGATGATAAGCTTTTGTATAGAATAACCTCCAATCTTTTCAAACTGATTCCCATTTTTGTAAATGTTGATAAGAAAAGGTGCTAGTAACATAGTACATTCATTGACTCTTGTTGGTACTTATGCCTTAGCTTCAGGAGCTTGGTATGCTATGTATTTGAAGAGAAGACAATTCTCAGATTTAATTATTAAGTTTGAAGAGGTGTTTTTAACTACTAATGAGAAACATGGAGTTATATTTATGTTTATTATGAGCTGCATACCGGTGGTATTAACACTGATAACTGCTGTCGCCCATTATGGTAATTTTGAATATTTCACATGCGGATATGAAATTCCTAAAAATCCGGCAATGTTTTTGGTTGTTGTGTTTAAAAACTTTCTACACACTTTTGTATTCCCTACCTTAACTAATGTGATTGCATTATTGTATTGTATAATGTGTGGTCATATCTCTAATTCAATTAAACAATTTTCACAAGACATTATCAAATGCTCACCTAGCAATTTCGATGCGTCGAAGCAAATTTAAAAAATTAAAGAAGTAACACATATTGAAAAAATGTTAATCAATAAAATATTTTTTGTAATTTTCAAGTTTTAAATTTTTTTACTGTTTCAATTATAATTGTATTTAAAATACAATAATTTCAAATTGAATGGGTTTTGTAAACCCTTTCATTTTTATCTATTCTGTGGATGCATGATGATAGTGATGAATATTAACCTCCATTTTTTGCTCACGGGGGCTTTGGCAGGGACCAAATTTTAAAACCAGGTCAATATGGAGAAATTTAGGGGCATCCAATACCCCCCCCAACCCCAAAGGGGAATTTTTCCGCTCAATTTAAACTTTCTTCCCCACGGGGGGGTCTTTTATTACGGGGTAAAATTTTTCCCTCCTATTTCCATGGGTACCCATCTGTGGATGCAGGGGGGAAAACGATTGAAGGGGTTGATTAAAAAGATTTTTTTAACGAAAGAAAAGTTTTCGTCAAAAGCCCTGATAACCACGACTAAAAGATGGCTGTTCAATAAACCTGACTTTTTTACAGGCTGCGATATTTTTTCCCCTACAGAAGGAATACTGTGCTTGTGTGATGGGGGACTAAAAAAGAAACTGTACGATCCCGATAAATAAAATGGATACTGAAGTGACAAAATTTTTAAGGATTTTTTAATTTAAACTCACTTAGCTTTATTGTATGTTTTTTCAAAACATGGGGTGCAGAAATTTTTTTTTTTTTTTTCCAAATTTTTTTTTATGTAAAAAATTTAAAAAGAATGTTATCTTTCATTGAAAAAAATTTAAAAAAAAAAATATTAGCGGAAAAGTTTTTTTCTGCTTCCTTGATGTTTTAATCCCTCTTTATTTTTCTGTAATTATAGTTTTGTTATTTAAAAATGGTATACCCATGTTGCCAGTAGTATAAGGAAATTTTACCCCCCCTCCCTGAAAAGTCATTTTTGGCCCCAAGCTAAATTCAAAAGGGGGGATTTTACTTTTCGTCGGTTTGCCCCTAGAATCCCTCCCCCCTTCCTTGGGTTGACGTTACCCCAAATGATATGTTAAAGTACTTTGACATTTAAAAGTATTTTTTTAAAATGTAATAAATCTGTTTTATTTTCGGGAAAATGTGCGTGAAAATCTAACGTTTATAAACATACAAAATTTTAATATCTTTATTTTAATTCCAAAATTTTACTAGTAAAATGAAATCTGCTAAAATTAAGCAAATCTTGTTGTTTCTTTAATTGCACATTTCGAATTCGGAATAAATCAGCAGAAACATTTTATGAGATTTTACTTTATTCATGGAAAATAAAAATGATATTTAATGATTAAACACAAAAAAACTTAAGATTCCGAAAGATATACAAAAACTGAGGGAAAAGATACCTGAATCTCTAATATATTTCAAAGATTACAAAAGGGAAAAAAATTTACAAAAATAAAAAAACATTTGATTAACATAGAAAGTATCTTCAGGATCACCCCAAAAAACCCAAAACGTGCTGGGACCATTTCTTTGCTCTAGGCCAAGGAAAAACACTAATTGCCTCAGCTTCTTTTTTACAAATATTCCCATATCAAGTACAAAATCCCCTAGGAAGGAAATAATCTTCCAATCAAACTCTAAGTAAGAGATTAAAATCGACGATAAAGGGGTTATTTTTGTTTGAGGCAAAAAACCTCCCGAATCAGAACCGGGGGTCCTGTATTTTACAGATGAGTTTTTTCCAATGGGTTTATACAGGGGGCCCGTTAAATAAAGCGGCACGGGTTAAACCAAACCCCAAAAGTGTTAAAAACAGTTCGAAAAGGAAATCATGGTTTGACCCGCCCTTCCGGGTTGATTCGATTAGAAATTTGAATGCTTTTAGATAGCCGATCCCCGATAATATGCTTTCCCATTTGCCACGCTATTGGTTAATGAATGCATTTGATGGGAAAAGCACAATCAATTAACGGTTTTTTTTACTACCTTAAAGTTTTAGTTTTGGGGAAAACAGTTCAATCTCCCCGATTTGAACCAAACTAAAATTTTCCCTTTTAAACACTGTGCTTTAAATTCTTTTTCGAGTTCTTTTTGGGGGTTGGAACAGGGTACTTTTCGTCTGGCCCCTTAGATTTCATTTTACAACTTAAGAAAGGAAAAACATGACCCGCTTCATTGCATTTAGTGGTAAATTTCCTAAAGAACCATTTTTTTTTCCATAATTTTTGCAAAAACTGTAAAATGTTTCTTCAAGAATAGAACTTTCTGTCAAGAATGGTTTTGTTCTAAACCATGTTTGTGTTTAAATTTAAATAAATTTTTTGTACATTCAATAAAAACTTTTCTAAACTGCCCCCAATTGTTTTGTTCATATTTTCATTCATTTTAAACAAGACGGAAAACACTATTTTTACCCTAACTTTAGAGGCCAGAATAATTTAAAAAAACTATTTTGAATAACCCAACCCATTTAACGAATTTCTTTTTATAATTATAACTTTATTAAATCACTGCTGTATAGAAAAAAAAAAGAAAAAAATAGAATTATGAGTCAAAAATTTGTTAAAAATTTTATTTTATACTATCATTATTAATTTTATGCAGAATTTGAAAGTTAAATGAATATGTTTTTACTTTCCAGAATAAAAAAAAAAATGTTATATTTTCTTTTTTCCAATTTTTTTAAGTTATAACGATTTTAAAAAAATGAATCCATTTTAAAATTCAACATGGATTTATTCAAGAAAAAAAAACAATTTTGAGAATTAAAATAAAATATAGATTTAAAAACTACTACAATTTCAAAACAATGGATTAGTAAAAAATCACGAAGGTTCTAATAGTTGATTATGGTATAAAAAAACGCTATTAAATCTTATAAAATAATTAAATTATAAACTAATCGAAGTTCTGCTTCCCATCTAATCTTCGTTATCCACCAGGAATATGTTCAAAATTTCCTTTCATCGCAACAGATACAGCATCTTCCTTGGCTTGCCTAATTTACGGATATGTCGCCGATTGAATTTGTGAGGAATTGAATCCGGCAGCTGGTGACGTATCGCTGATAGACATAGGGCTGATGCAGAGGCTCCCAGACTTTTTAGTCTCATAGACCCCTAGCCATGTTTTTCGGTTTGGGGTAGACCCTTCTTAATTAGTATTGAATTTTTGCAAATTTATCAACTTAAATGTCTTTTTAACAGCTTGTACTACTACTACTTTGAAATAATTAAATTTCTAATTGTAATGAAGTATTATGTTTAAAATTTAAAAAGCACATGTCAATTGAATTAAAAGTTAACTGTTAAATAAAATAACTAAAGAACAAACCAATGATTTTAATGGGACGGATAAATCTTGTGCTACAATAACAAATTTTTAACATTTGGTATCAATCTTGCCAGGTTTAACCTTAAATCTCCTCTGTTAGTAGTGTCCAGTTTTTTTTTTTTTCTTTTTCTGTTTTCGAGATTGACAACCACGCTGAAACTCCTTTTCACTAGGAAAAGCAATTAAAAATTTCCTCGTGATATTTTATAATTCGGGACATATAAAAGGTTTGCCTTTTTGAAGCCAAAATTGCTGACATTCGTTTCTAAACTTTAAGATATCCGTTAGTGCTTATTACAATCAGTTCAGTGGCGCCATGGAGAATATTAGCCCCCCTGCAAATTAAGGTTTTAGGCCCCAAGCCAAAATACGTACTTGGTCGGTCAGGCTTTGGGCCATTAGAATCCCCCCCGCAATGTTGAAATGTACGTTACGCCACTGGGTCAGTTCCTATTGTAATGTGACAAATTATTTTCAATGTGACTATATGAATTCAATGCCTACTGTGTTTTTACCATAGTCAAAGCATTCTCAAGCCTGGTTTTAAAATCTGAATAAAGGCCATTTAAATGTTCAACGTAGGTTACAATGTCTTGACAGATTGTCTGTAACAAATTGAGAAAATTCGGGCCCTCCAGTATAACTTAACTGGAAAGAAATGCTGAGATGTTTCTTGTTTTAATAAAATGAATGTTTTCACTTTTTGTAAGTGCAAATTAACCTCATTAAATTTAGCAAATAGATCTGTTAAATAGGTAAAATTTGGTTTCCACAAGATTAATTTTTTTTAAAAAAAAATTAAAGTCACGATCTAGTTTAATGAGAGCCACTACCATAAACCCCATTTACACTTCATGGACCCCAAAATTATTTTTTTATTGGCCTGGACCCCTTGTAGGTCCTCATATATCCCTGGGTGTCTATATAGACCACTTTGGGAACCATTGGGCTGATGAATCATATGGCTTCATCTAGAGAATTGGCAGCACGTTAGTGAACAGCTACAGGTGTATCATTCTCCACTTCATCAATTTATTGGGGGTCTGCTGCAGCTTAAAGTGCGTGTAAAAATTCCTTAATACAGGATCCCCATTACACAAAACGATTAGCATCATGGGTGCATGGGGATCATGGATATAGGATTTGGTGCGCTAAATGGCAGCAAGTAATTTTTTTGATTTGTGATACCATATCAGCATCATTCGTATCAAACGCAAAGTCGGTTAAAACCACCTTCCGGAGAGTTCATTTTATCGAATAACTATACTATATGAACACCCGGAGCTATGGTTTGGAGGACGATTACATATCATGTGCTATCTCAATTGCTACGAATTGCAGGTAATCTTAATAACAATCGGTGCATCAATTACAAGTGCAGGATTTCGTTAGTTGGCGTCTCACTTGTGATGCTCGTCCTTCAGCTTCTACTGATGAACCGCAGGAGCACATACTAACAATATGGAATATTCTTCCCCAAGCGTACATTCAAATTCTGTTTGACTCAAGTCCACGTTGTATTATAGTATTGATATTGCACTGTGTGGTGGCTACACCAAATACTAATTTTGGAACATAATATTCTTTTCTATCTTTGAATTTTTAATCATTTATTTATGCCAATACCCGTCAATTTTGTATTATGTTACTTTAAAAATTTTGGAAATACTTTATGGGTTAAACTTTCAAAAAAATTTAAAAAGG
>BMAV01017519.1:0-147765 GCA_019973955.1 Trichonephila inaurata madagascariensis | reverse complement strand
TTCAAGTTTTTTACAATCATTCGTAAAAAGCCTTTTCGTTGCTTCAATCTGTGACGTAATTAAACAATCAATCAATCAAAATATACGTATTTTATATCACAATATATTTTCTTTCTTTTCCCGTTTCAATAGATACAAACATGCTTCATATCCGCAAATCGCTCTGCTTTTAGACAATAATAAATTATAAATTTTACAATTTTTGATTATATTATTCTGATATAGATAAGTGGCAGCTCTGATTCTTTACAACGTTCTATTAGAATTCTTTGGTAATTAACTTATTTATTTGACGGCAAGAAACGTCCTCTCGTTGGTGTGGTGTGGTAGTTAGGAGTGAGTGGAGCCAGCTCAGGTGTCGCCCACGTCACTTTACCATGGTTCAGAATTACGTGGTCCGTCGCCAAAAGCCCTCGTGTAGCTGAACAGTGCGACGTTAATATTCACTCACTCATTTGGCGGCAAGAAACAATGATAGTAGAGAAATGGCACAAATTTAACATTTGAGACTACACCAAGTTGAAAAACAAAAGGCAGTAAGCCCTTTTAGCACATTTTACAATGTTTTTTAGTACTTTATACAAGCATAGTTTTGTTTATGTAATGTTTACTCAGAGATTGGAAAAGTTCCAAATTTTAGTATGACATGTAACTATCCAAATAATAATAGAGAGAGAGAGACATATAGTAATAATTTCACTTGTTTCTTTCAAAATATATTTTCGAATTTAGCAGATGCACCATCAGATTTCAAGATTTTTGGAAAAATATGAAGAAGTGGGATTCGAATTATTATTTTTCTTCCGCATTGTTACGTAACATTGATATTTACAAAGATTTACTGTGGGTGTGTGCCCTATTTATACTGTAAAGGATTTCAAACTTGCATACCTTAACCACTTCGCGGAAAAATAATAGTTTACTTTATTTTTCTAGACACTAAATTCCTTTCCACAAAACGCATTATAATTTTGTAGTCGTTTATTTTCAGTCTAAAGCAGATAAAGAACAAACATATCAAAAAGGTTCAAAACGATTTAGATAACCTGTTTTAGTATGCGATTGAGAAATTCTCCATGTTTATCTCAATTTTTGCATAAATATTAGTTTTGATCTAGATATAAGTCAATTTCGTTCCTTTCTTGAAGAAAAAGAAAATAAAAATGTCTGGAACTGTAACTTTTTGTGTCGTGATCACTTTGGTGTATAGCGTTAGTTGTAATCCAGTTGTCAAAATAGGTGGAAGTGAAGTATTTGGGAAAAATATCGACTTTAAGAATTTTAAAGTTAACCAGTACCTTGGAATACCATATGCGCAACCTCCAGTCGGTGAACTGCGTTTTATGCCAACAGTGCCCATTGACGAAGAGCCGAGGATACTAATGCCTTTTACAAGCCTCCTGCTTGCCTACAATATACAGAGAATCCTTATCCCTGGTATGTGAACTCTTCAGACAAAAATGAAGATTGTCTGTACTTGAATATATGGACTCCTTCCGATGCATCTCCTAAGAATAGAAAGGCTGTGATGTACTGGATTCACGGGGGTGGTTATAGGTACGGCTCCATGCGCTCCAAATTATATAATGGAACTGCTTTGACTGCTTTGGGTGATATCATTGTTGTGACTGTCAATTATCGTTTAGGTCCCTTTGGGTTTTTGGTTTCAGGAACAGAGGATGTGCCTGGAAATGCTGGTAAGTGTTAAACTGTGGTTAAATAGCGATTTTTATGTATGATTGTTCTTTTCAGATTTTGTAAGTATTCAATAATCATAGTAAAATTAATCATTGATCAATTTTATTACCTTTAAGGTATCCGACTACGTTCGGAACCCTGATTTTGCAAAAGCGTATAAATGGATAATATTTATGATATTTAGTGTCACTTAGATTAGAAAATGTATATATAAAATTGTTTTAAGAATAGTATTACAAAAAAAAAGGATTTAAGTACAATATTTTGACAAAAAATGAACATAGAATGCCCCATTTTCAAAATATTCTCCTTTTGTGAAAAATGCTTCTATTATAATAATATTTTTGCCAGTATATAGCTCAGACCACTGTACAGAGGCTCAACTAGAATTTTCGAAATATGTAACTTAGAAATGGGTTTATCCATGTTTTACGACAACAGAGGGGAGAAATGTTAAGAAAAAACGCCGATAATTATATATTCCAATGGGTTGTAACTCTGAAAATAATGTGAATTTTTCAAAAATCATAGTTGAGCCTCTGTAGAGAGGTCTGAGCTATATACAGGCAAAATATTATTATAATAGAAGCATTTTTCACAAAAGGAGAACACTTTGAAAAAGGTTATTCTAAGCGTAATTAATGCGTACACGTGTGTGTAGGTGAAGTCAGGAGAAAAACAGGATTTATGACAGCGTATAAGTTAAGACGTATTTTATTCGCCAGCACACCTCCGCGAATTTCTTGGTGTTATTTTGAAGCAATCGTTTCAATTCAAAATTGCCACCAAGGTTTAGGTGAGGAAATGAGGTGGCGAATTGGGGTGAGGCTAGAAGCAGGCCAATGTCAAGTCCAGATTTGTAGAGCATTCAATTTAACGTCCAGCGTCGTGTGTAACTTATGGAAACAGTTCCAGGATACTGGATCCATCGAGAGAAAGCCTGGGAAAGGTCATCCAAGAGCCATGATGGCCAGAGAAAATCGCCATTTGTCGATTATAGCGAGGCGTAACAGAGGGGCTACATCTTCTCAGCTCTCTCGTTACTTGTATGCAGCTACATGATCCCATGTGTCAAGGGTGACTGTTTCAAAAAGACTTTATGAGAGAGGGTTGTTTGTCAGAAGACCTGTTTGCATCCTGCTTACGCCTACGAACAGGGGAGTCCGTTTAGCATGGAGCAGACAGCATAGAAATTGGAGTATTGGTCAGGGCAACCGTTCTGTTTACCGATGAGTCCCGTTTCAGCCTAAACACCGATTCTTGTCGTACGTTCCTATGGAGAGAACCAGAGACCCACTACCTACCCTCTAATGTCCACGAAATCGACAATTATGGTGGCGGAGGTTTAATGGTCTGGACAGGCATCATGTTGGATGGCCGTGCACCTCTCCATGTCTTTCAAAGAGGCTCTGTGACTGGTGTGAGGTATAGAGATAAGGTCTTGGAGCCCTATGTTCACCTGTTCAGAGGTGCATGTGGCCCCGAGATCATTTTAATGGACAATAACGCGAGGCCACATAGAACTCTTCTGATCGACAAATTTCTAAACAGGATATTCGCCGTGTGGATTGATCAGCCAGGTCTCCAGACCTCAACCCTGCAGAGCCTTTTTGGGGTGCTCTGGGAAGGGCCATTGCAACTCGCAATCTCCTCTGAGAACGATCCAGGAAATGTAAAGAACGTTGCTGAACAATTGGGCCCAATTGCCACAAGAACTGATAAACTGCCTTATTTCAAGTATGACATCAGGTGGGGGCTGTTTTGTACTGTAAAGGGGCCTACCCCTATTAACCCATTTCTTTTGTTTATTTTGCAGCCCCTGTCTCATACCTTCCAACGAGTGTTATGCACGATAATGAGTGAGTATTTAAATTTTTGAATGATTATTTGTTTCGCATGTATAATGTATGTACATATCAAATTTCATTAAAATCGGTCCGGAAGTTCTAGAGATATCAATCAAGTCTGCAGATTCTCTTAATTTCTTACACCAGTGTACAATATCAACAAGAATTCTCTATAGCTTGATGCTATTTAAAATCATCTAATTGTTAAATATTTATCACTAAAATTTAAAATTTTGAAAAAAATTCCCTTTTAGTTGATTATTTCCAGATCTATTGGACAGATGATAAAACTGCCAATATTTAGTGTAATGTAAACAATTCTCTTCCAGGTCTGTGGGACACACTAGAAGGACTGAGATGGGTGAACAGAAACTAAAATTTTTGGGGAGATCCTTCCAAGATTACTATCGCTGGGGAAAGTGCTGGCTCATTTTCAGTGGGGCTTCTGTCTATATCACCTCTAGCCAAGGTCTTTATAGCAGACAGATTATGGAGAGTGGAGCTCCAACATTTTGGAATGCGGAAACACTGAAATCTACAAATCTAGCTTTTGCTCAACAATTGGCCAAAATTGTAAACTGTGCGAACGATACTTTTACTATTCAAAACAATCCAAAACTTGTTGTTAACTGCTTAAAAAGTAAGCTAGCACTACCTTTTTTTAATTCTAAATGATAAAAATTTTGGTTTCTTTTTAAAAAATATTTATTTGGGTGCAAATATACGTGGTTATCAAAATAAAGGACACGAGATTCATAAAAAAATAGTTTTTAAATTTAATTGGAAGACGCCTTTGTGGCATGTAATACAGTTGAATTCACCTAGGAATCGATTTCTTCAAGTGCTTAATAGAGTTTAGAGGAATATTGTACCATTCTTCACGGACATATTGTTAAAGTCCTGGGAAAGATGCTGATGGAGAATATATCTATTCCGTACTGAACGCTCTAAAATAGCCCCAACGATACAATTATATTGAAGTCGGGTGACTGTGCGGGCCAAGGTAAATGTTTAATTTCATCCTCTTGTTCATCAAACCATGATTGGACAAATTTTTTCGATAATAGGGGGATTTTCCTCCCCAAAATTCTTTTCTTTCAGGAAACAAAAAAAAGGATGGACCTGGTCAGTTTTTTTAAAAAATTTTTTATACTTCCCCCGTGATCCCTTTCAAGGTTATAAATTTGGGCGCAGAAAATCACGACAACCTGCCCAGGAAAAAATCCCCCCCCATGCATGACGGGTTGGGAAAGGGGCAATCACGATCATCGCTTGTGGGGGGCCCCCAAACGTGCACCGTCTTGTTTGGGAAAGTTGAAGGACGAGTCAGACCAATTACCCCCTTTTCAATCGACCAGGTTTTATGAGTGTGACACCCCTTCAGACAATGCGGGTATTAACATTTGTGACAATTGGCTTGAAAACTGCTCTGCCGTAAATGTTTTGTTTATGAAGGTACCTTCTAACTGTAATCATTAACTTTGGAGAATCAAGATGCTGATTGAACTCCCTTTTTTCAGTTGTTTGCCTTTTAGACATTGTAATCCACTTCAATACCTGTCGGTCTCTTTCACTAAGATTATCTTTCCATCCACTGTTTTGCTTTATGAAGATTGTCTTAGTGACCTGTATCATGACTCTAGACCCTTAGAAATGTCTAAAAATTAAGGTTTTAGTCACACTTGCTTCGGCTGGAAGGGCTCCAATTTGGCCTCTTTGAACACCTTAGAGGTCCAATATTTTACGCTTTTGAAAAAAATTCGGCTTATAGTCTCACTTGACTACGATTAAAAATTGTAAAATCCGTCACCAATAGCCTTCGTATTGCTTCAGATAGCGACAAATCCTTGAATTCCCAATTCAACCATTTAGGAGTTGTTCATTTTTTTCTATAAATTATACCCACAAACAAAACATTACATTAAAACAATGCAAAAAAAATTTATATTTCCTACGAAATAAGTGACTAATTTCAAAAAAGTATTTAACATTTTTATTTCTGGCATTAATTCCTCAGAATTTAATTTTTGCTTGAATTTTTTATATAATTCCTATTTGTTCTAATTCTTTTCCGAACTTAGTGTATAGTGGATAAATAAGAACTTATTCTTCCATTTTCTGCAAGAAAAATAATTTTCTTAAATTTTCGCGAAAAATGTTAAAATAACCTGAAGACTTTTATGTGTTAATTTTTCATCCAATAGCTTTAATAAACAATAGTTAAATATTTTGAATTCAGTTTAATACTTTTACATTAAGAATAATAGAATTGATATTACTTTTTTTTCTCTTAATGGCTGCATATTGGCAACTAAGTCTTTGTAGACACGGAAAGTATCAATTTTATCGCGTTTTGTCACGTAAATGACTTCAAACGTATATTTGACTCTTCACCACGAGCTGTCCTTCCGCCCGTTTGTTTAATTCACCCCCTCCCCCCTTCCCTTCTTTTTACTACAGGCATTTGGGCAAGTTGGTTCATTTAAATTTTTTCAAAACTTTTTATTTCCCTATAGTTTTCTTCTTCCCTGTTTCTTGGAGTCTTAGAAATTTGTTTCTAAGGTCTTCCTTTTGCTCGGGACGCTTGACCATTCAGAGCGTCCCGTTTTGTTTTCCACGCCCACTAACTGTTTGGCTGGTTCTGTCTAGGGTGGCGATTTGAGATCGATTTCTCGGGTCAAAACAATCGATTTTTTAAATCGATATGTAGCACTGAATCGATTCGGTGAATCGATATTACATTCTTGAAAATCGACATTCGATTTTTTTGTTTTGGTAAAAACCATAAAATTATTTACAATTAGTTGAATGTACTATCTTTCAATTGTGCACCTGAAGTATGATCCTATACTTTTTTCAAGAACAAAAAAACTCAATTTAACATCACGTTCACTCAATAGCCATGATGTATACGAGTATCGTGGGATCATCTGTTCCTTGTGAGCGCCTTTTTTCGATTGCCGGCAACATCGCAAGTGATGAGCGGAACCGCTTGGAACCCAGTAGTCTAGACAGACTGTTGTTTTTAAAAAGCTTAGATATTAAGCATTGGGAACTAGAAGCTATATTATCTATTTTCTAAACTATTTAATGTAACCAATACATTTGGAAAATAATTGTCTTCTTTTATACCTGATACTCTTTGATACGGTAATACAAATAATTAAAGTTGTCAAATTCCTTGAACTAAAAAAAATTCCTGATTTTACTGATAAGAGATAGTTTATTATGGTATCTTTTTCTTGTTTTACATAAAATGGATTCATATTTACATTATAAATGCAGACGAAAAAAAATCGATTTCTTAGAAATCGATCTTTAGATCTCGATTTTTTCGTGAATCGATTCATCAGGTTGCGATTCAAATCGATCTTTTTCGGAAAGAATCGCCATCCCTACTTCTATCCAACCGAAATAGCAGTTAGTAGGATATCTCTTTCCTCTGCGAGTGGACCCTACCTTTATTTATTCCCCTTTATTAATTTTTCTCCCTTTTTTATTTTATGTCACCCCATCTCATTAAGTAACTTTTCTTTATTAATTCTGATGATTAGGTACGCCCCTCATTTGGGGACAGGCACTCCGTAAATTACATGCCACTTGCCCAGACACGGCAAGTCCCCAATTGTGAAAGCCATTTCTCGGGGGCACCATCTAGTGGCGGCTTTCGCTACCAAATTCCGATTGAAGCTCTCGTCGGATGCTAAATATTGCCAAGAGTACCAGAGCAAATTTGATATTCAAGGAATTTTTTACATGTTACTTGATCATATGCTATGCGTGTGTATGATTTTGGCATCCAGAAAATCTATCGACTCCAGCCGGGATCGAACCCTCAACCAAAGGTTTACATAGCGGGCACTCTACCTCTACGCCAACGAGGTAGTGAAAAAATGCAATGTTATGATCTGTATCACGTTGGGCGCCATTTTATAACCTGTACTCAAAAATAACACCGGCGGCTATCTAAAATTTTAATTGATGGGACATTCTGAATGAGCACAGTTACAAATACATGAAAACAATTAATACAATACAAATACTAAGGAGTTTGCACGGGCGGACATTGGCACATCCACCCTCCACCGAGGTGGCAGGCTGACTCTGGCACGTCCTTCCTTCACCGAGGTAGCAGTAAGACTCTAGTTAAGTATCCATAGGACCAGGAGAGGGCGCTCTATTACCATCTTTTTGCCATTCATTACAATGTAAATTTCTATATTGAGTAGCTTCTTTTATTACAAATTTACCTACATAGCTTATTTAATTTCTTTTATTACAGCTCCTTTTATTTTATTCCTAAATTTCATAGAATAAGATAAATTTAGTTCAGGAATTATTGTAACAATACGTACAGAGAAGCATTATTTTTGCATACCAATAATATATCAGCTTATGTACGTACTTTGTGAGACATTACTTGAACTTTAAGTAATATTTTGGCAACACACAATTTGAAATAATACTTAAACAGTAGTTCCAAGTAATATTATTTTGATCGGGGTTCGAGGATTTTTGCAAATCAGTCGCAAAGAGCAAGACAGTTCTTCAAGAACGAGGGAAATTTATTGTCGAAAAACAATCCTTGAAATACAGGATACAGTACACAAATTCGCTGAGTAATTTTTAGAAGGCCTTCACACCTTCTACGTTGCTCAAACACAACTATCAGTGTCTAAAATGTAAGTATATTAAATACCTACCCCTTACCAAGCACTCATGCTACTCAACAGCCGAAGTAATAACTAATCGCTGGTCTATTCTTCATGGTCAAATCAATACCAGTAAATCACTATTCAAAACAATACTAACTCAGTTTCAGCAAGCGACTCTTTATTTATAGGCCTCAAGGGTTTTCTCGAAAATTCCGCCTGCGTCATAGATCGGGAGATTGTGATTTTAATAGATTTCTCCACTAATTTCCAGAAGAATTCATACGGCTCGAACTCGCCAAAAATGATGTCAACTTGGTTCTATCGCCAAGATTTCGCCAAGTTTCCATTGAATCGCCATTATAATGTAAGGAAATGCGCTGATTGCGAATATTACAATTTTAACATAAAATAAATACAACATGGAGTAGTATAAACGTATTATACACATCCAGATATAAATTATTTACACTATTTTAAAAATTCATTACACAAAATTCGTAACAATATTTCAACAAAAGTTGTAAGTAATTTTTGGCGAGAATTTTTACTGAAATGCGATAATAATTTCAAGTAATATTTGTATGTTCTAGAGGTGGATCCCATTGTCTTGAGCAGAGCTGATTTTCAACTAATCAACTATACCACTAATGATTTTATGCCTATTTATGGGGATGAAATAGTCCCTGAAAATCCAAAAATAGCAATTTCAAAGAAAAACTTTCAATGCACGGATCTTTTAATTGGAAATAATAAAGACGAAGGATCGTTTCAAGTAAGTTTTCGATGAATAATTTAACTCTTAATTACTTTTGTAATCAAGGCTCTCTGAAGTTTTCAAAGTAATAATTAAAGTTATAAATTTAAGAATCATGCCAAAAAAAATTAATTTCTTAATTTTTTTTGTCCATAAACAATATTTTTATCAAACAATATTAGCTTCGGATCAAATGAAGATGGTTACCATTGAATTTTTATAAGCACGAAACTATAATAAATAATTTCTTTGCTTCAGGTATTCGACTACGTTCGGAACCGTGATTTTAAAAAGGCACATAAATGGATAATTTTCATGATATTTGGTGTCTCTTAGATTAGAATGCATATATAAAATTAATTTAAGGACATTTTGACAAAAAAAATTATTTAAATACAATATTTCAGTAAAAAATTAACTTAGAATAACCTTTATTCAAAATGTTTTTTGAAAATGCTTTATTATAATAATATTTGCTCTGTAGTATAGCTTGACCTCTGTACAGAGGCTCAACTATGATTTTTGAAAACTTCACATTATTTTCAGAGTTACAACCCTTTGAAATAGTTATCGGCGTTTATCTTAAAATGTCTCCCCTCTGTTGTCGTATAACATGGATAAACCCACTTCTAACTTATATATTTCAAAAATCGTAGTTGAGCCTCTGTACAGAGGTCTGAGGTATATACAGGCAAAATATTATTATAATAGAAGCATTTTTCACAAAAGGAGAATATTTTGAAAACGGGTCATTCCATGTGTATTTTTTGTCAAAATATTGTTCTTAAATAATTTTTTACTGTAATACTATTCTTAAAACAATTTTATATACATTTTCTAATCTAAATGACACTAAATATAAATATTATCCATTTATATATACGCTTTTACAAAATCACGGTTCCGAACGTAGTCGGATACCTTAACATAATGTTGAAAATACAAGGTGATTATAATTAAACTTCCAATTTCAAAATACTGTAAAAAAGAACCTCTGTTTAGAATAATTTCAAATTTGAATTGAATGTGCTTGAAAAGAGGGGGAAATGGGTACGGCATAAGAAAAAAGTTCAAAAGTGTATTAACAGATGGTGCTGTAAGCGGCATAACAAAATTGGTTACAGTACAATACAAGTGGCCTTTTGAATCGGATAGCAACGGCTTTGACATGAGTTTCTCATTAAACCAACTGCACTGTTTTTTTTACACGATTGTTTTGGTTTTTTGACGGAAAAAAAAATGTCTTCCAAGGCATTCAACATTTATTGCACTGTTAGTGAAAATTCCATCCACCACGGCAAGGTAGGTACGTTAGATAGAACAAAAATCGGTTTATAATATTCCTTGGGCCAAAAGCCACATAAAAGCAACAATGAAAACGTCAATAATTTTTTTCTTATGCTATACCATTTCCCTTTTCTTTAAGTATATTCAGTTCAAATTTGAAATCATTCTGAGAAGTAGTTCTTTTCTTAGAGCATTTTGAAAGTAGAATTTTTAATTATAATCACCTTGGACATGTTGCGCTCCCTGAGATACATAAAAAGAAAAAAAAGAGAGAGAGAGAGAGAAAGAGAAACAAGTCTTACAGTAGTCGCATATGATGTGTAACATCTGACATGTTATCGTGGTAAATACACAATATTAACTTTTTTCCTGAAAAAAAAATATATAAAAACCGGGTATGATTGGAAATAATTTTTTAACGAATAAAATTATTTCTTTAATGAAAATTGTATTTAATTAACAAAAAGAGTAATGTGCAAAATTTTATCAAAAAAAATTATTCTTGTTCAATTTGGGGAAGAACGGAGACTTATGATAACTAAAATATGACACATATACTTGTGATTTCAAAGTATTTTAAAACCGTTGAAAAACAGCGTCAATAACAGTACCACTGTTAGCAGTCGAAACATTCTAATTTGTGTTCATTTCGAGCTTGAGTTCATCATTCATAAAAGCTATGAGCGGCTCAGCGTTTGGCAAACTGAAGTTAAAGTTAAAATCACACCACTCAAAATCAGGGGAAGAGGAGTGATAATTTTTTTAAAGAGCTCTACCACCTTCGTTATAGGGTAAAAGTACAAAATGCAGGAAATCTTTAATTTTTTTTAACCGTTTGATTCGAAGAAATGTATACGACCACCGAAATCACTGCTTGTCCATTTTCAAATAAGCATTCTGCCGCACTTATGTCCCCCAATATCGTGACTAAAGGATTTAGAGTCAAGCGATCGAGTACTTGATGGCTACTAGAGTTGGACTCTCATGCGAGGGTAGCGAAAAGACACAGCCACGCACTCTCATTGGTCAAATCAAGTAGCGCGCGCTTACGCCACATCCTGTTACACACATCCGTCCCTTTTCCCGAAATCACTCCCAACAATCGAGAGGAAAGATGTTACACATCAAAAATGTAATTTTGTTTTAAACTATATAGATTCTAATATTCTATTCTAATATGACTTAAAATAAATTATATTAGAACAAATAGAGCTCTAACCTTTTATTACTGTTAAATGAAATAAACGAAGCAGAAGAATGTTCTAAACAATTAGTAGTTGTTGTTGTTGTCGTGTACGACAAAGTGCAAAGGTAGTAATAACAAAATATAAAGATATAGTCAAATATTGCCAAAGGCGTGAATCACTGCCGTAGCAATATCCATGACACGATCCGAGTATAGAATATCCATGCTGCAATCATTGTCTATTTTAAAAAGGACCAACAATGGAAATACAGCTAAAAAGGCGTTTGGGATTCATTTGCGTGCCTGGGCAGTGCCTGCATTCCACATATGATCTGGAACCAATCTTCATGCCCTTAAAATGCTTTATCCTTAGTCTAGTTCAGGGATGGTGAACCTTTTTGGATCAATATGCCATTTTTTCTAAAAAAATGCTTACTGTGGTACAAACGTGCCGTCAAATATTTTTGACTTGTGATTATGGGGAAAATAATAAAACTAAATACTGACAATTCAAAACTCTTTATTTACTGCGAAAAAATATACATTTTGTACTTTATAATAGAAAATCTTTTCGTTACATGTATAATTCAAATTAAAATAACAATAGTGTGATTTCTGTTGTTTCAGATTAGATTACAAATAACTTATATTACGATTATTTGATGCTACTTTTAGCAAAATGCATGCTGTTTTGGAGTTGCCAAAAAGTTTCTAAGCGAGTTTTTAATGGTGTACATCTCTGAAAATAATGACTCTCCAGCATAGGTAGATGAAATAGTTAAAATAGCATGGGCCAGCTTCTTCAAACAGTCAAATGTATCTGAAATCAAATTCATTCTCATGTTTTCAAAACTTCGTTTACTTATATTGCTTGTTAATCTTTCTGTTTTAATCATTTCCAACTTCTTTCTTGTTTCAATACATTTTTGAATCCATACTGAACTAGACTGGAAATCAATTAGTTGCATTTCAAATTCTTCCATTTCTAACCAATCGAATTGGGACAAGTTCAGTTTATCAAATGAAATCACAACAGGGTACATAATAAAATTGAGCTTTTCCTATAATTCTTTGAACTGAGAAAAAATCTCGCTAAAAATTCTTTGATTAAAAAAATCAGTTACGGAAATAAATTCTTCACTAACTTTTTCTTCGTCTGGTTTCTCATTTACATCTAATACTTCATACTGAACTTTGTTATTTTGAACTAAAATGCAAACCGTTTTGATCGATGACATGTCCAAAATATTGTGTCGCGTGCCATTGGTTCGCCATCCCTGGTCTAGTTATGGTTGTATATCTCATATTTGAGGGATGCCAGAGCCCCGAGAGGTTAGACTTCTGTTCATTTTAGTCATCTTTTACGAAACGCATGAGCTTACGTTGGGACTATTCTAATCAGGTTACCACACGGAAAAAACAATTAGTTAAATAAATGATACGAGCTGAAATGCTAATCATTTGCAGGTCCCGACATCTTCCTTTTATACTAGTTTGAGGTTTGTATTACTCTTCTTTCATGTTCAATGCAAATTTGACAGTCAGCAGTGTGTTGGGGATTAGAACCCGCGACCTATGGATTCGTAAGCATGTAACATACCACTAGACAAAAGTGATCACCACTGTCCGGAGATTGTTACTGGCTTATTTTAGATACCAACACAGTACTGCCCCACTAGTGAGTTGTGGATAGGAGAACGAACGAGATATTTGTGTTGTTACAGCGAGCGTGGGAGTCTGACGACTTTGCTTGCTGCGTCTAGTAAGTCTTACGACTTTTGTTTGCTCTTCTTGCGGGTAGATGGCGCCGCTACAGATCAGAAGGTTTGTGGGTTTTTTTCAACCAAGGTCACCAAAGTTGGGGATTAGAACCCGTGACCTATGGATTCGTAAGCATGTAACATACCACTTGTCAAAAGTGATCACTATTGTCCGGAGATTGTTACTGGCTTATTTTAGATACCAACACAAGTGTATTAATAATTAAATAGTTATGTTCGCATAAATGTCGTTAAAAATTATATTACTTTTCTCTCTTCCTCAGATAACTACAGAAAATCCTCAGTTGTTTGGATTTTTTGGTGAAAAAGACCCACAAATCAACAAAACGATGGGTGCAGATATCATTCGGGGTATGTTCCAAGGTTTTCCTGATCTGAAGCCCTGGTGAATTACTACCTGCCCGAAGACTTGGAGGAGAATGCTTTTGATTATATACGACAGCAGACATATACTGCGTTTGGAGATGTATTTTTCCTCTGCACCGACATCTACTACTCTGAAAAATGCACAGAACAAGGGGAAAATGTGTACTTCTACATCTGGAGGCATCGACCCAGCACCACCGTTTGGGCTTCATGGATGGGTGCAGCACATTATACAGAAGTACAGTTCGTTTTCGGTCAACCGCTTCAAAATCCATCCCGTTATGAAGCAAGTGAAATACAACTCAGCGAAGAAATGATTAAAATATGGAGTAGTTTTGTGAAAACTGGGTAAGATATTTGTGTCCCTAGACCTAGAGAATTGTTACTAAGCATAGCAATAAATAGTGTCAAGAAGTTCACTGTTGATTGAGATGCATTGGAAATATTTCGTAAATATGTCCTGTATCTCAACACACACCATTTCACCTACCGTAAAATCCGGCGTATAACGCGCACCGGTGTATAACGCGCATCTATACTTTCAAGTTGCATTTTTTAATTTTTAGGTATATTCGCCGTACATTGCGCACTCCCTTTTTTACAAGGAAATCTGAAATGTTAGTACACAATATTCTTATGTTTTGAAGTCATTTATTCGAGGTATTATCCTAGACCAGGGGTGGCGAACATTTATGGATCAAAGTGTCATTTTTTCTAAAGAAGTTTTTAGTGAGGTATAGACGTGCCGTCAAATAATTTTGACGTATGATCCATTATTGGGAAAATAATTAAACTAAATAGTAACAACACAAAACTATTTACTACGAAAAAATACCTTTTGAACTTTATAGCAATGAATGTTTTAGTTATACGTGTAATTCAAATTAAAGAGTAACATTAGTGTGACTTCTGTTGTGTTGCAGATTGGATGACAACTTATATTAGGATTGTAAGATGTTACTTCTTGCAGAATACATGCTGAATTTAGTCATCTGCCAAACGGTTTCTAAGAAACTATTTTTGCTGTGGTTCACTTTTTTTGACAAGAGGGTTTGTAATTTGTTTCAAAATACCGTTTTACACAGACGATGCTCTGCATACCACTATTCCAAAACATAAAGAACACACCGCTTTGTCGCCTTCCATGTTCCTCGGTACACCAAATTTCCTGATACACTTACTATCTTGCACTTTTTGCTCTTTCGCTGAACTAACCATGTTCAATAACAGTTAAAAATCGTAAATATAACACAGATAAACTCTTTAAAATACAGTTGTGACAATGAAATTGACTATGCTATGTGTATACAAACTTTACATCATAAGCAATTGTAGTCTACGACGTAACTAAGACAAGGCAATAACAAACGAGTGTACTCTAAAAAGCCCGGGGACCGATCATGCGCGTTTGTTCGTAATACTTCATAGTGAACTTTGAAATTTTGAAATAAAATGCAGGCCATTTTGATCCCTGGCGTGCCAAAAATATTGTGTCGCGTGCCCGCAATGGCACGCGTGCCACTGGTTCGCCACCCTTGTCCTAGACTATTGAAAAAATAGTATACTTCTAAAATTACTATTCTTTTAGTTCATAAGGCATGTTATTTCTTTTAAATAAGCAGTATTTCGACATGTATAGATGTAATTTTTTTTTATGCTCATCTCTTTTGTTATTTTTAAAGCTATCGTTTTTATATCCGGCGTATAACGCGCACCCTTAAATTTCGATCGTATTTTGGTATTAAAAGTGCGCGTTATACGCCGGATTTTACGGTATATATACCTATAATAAACAGCCGAATGGTGCTGGCTAACGACGTAGCGATTGAGAAGGATAAGCTCTTCACCATATGGACTGTTGCGTACTGAAATTTTACACTTTGAGATCACTTCTAATAAAATAATACTTTTATTTTTACATCTTTATTTTTTGTTTTAGAAAAATCTTTATTTAACTCTACATAAGCATTCGGCAGCGACTCTTAAATAGGGATTTCTTTACATCCAGTCTTTTCACGCGTGCACTTTGAACCCGAAAAAAATGACCAGTTCAAATCACACTGCCCCAAAGCATCAAGCGAGGTCAGCAACTGCCATCAATATTTAAACACCGAAAATCTTTTCAACTTGAAAAATAAACAATGAAATTTGATATTAATTTTGAGATGCGAGTTGAAATGAAAGACCTCCCCCAGAAAGATTTTCTCACTAAGCCTCTTTATATGGGCAAGTACAGATTGTATGGGCTAGTACGAAAAACAAAATAATGCCTGTGAAAAATCTCCACTCGGGATATTTTTAGTTAACTTAAGTCCAGCAGATATCCCCAACAATTTTTGTAGCTCAAAATAGAACGTATGCATTGCCACGTGTTTTCACTATCACACGATAACTTTTTCTCCTGCTTGTCTTCCAACTTCTCCAACTCTTTTCTCGCCAGTGCGATGTCCTTAGTAGTGCGAATAAATTGTGTTTGGAAAGCAGTTCATACAAACGTCAATTTTACCAATCAATAACTAAAACTATAAAAGTTTCCGCTAAGACCAGAGGTGGTCCAACATATTGTTTCTCATTATTTTCTTGTAGCTGTATTCTTCAATGAAACTTTAAATTTTGTGATAATGTTTACGTTTCGTTATCAATGCATGGGCGTGGTGGCAGTAATAACCTAGTGGTTATGGTCACGAACTCATTGTGTCGCAGTTTTGAGTTCTAGAACCCCTGAAGACCCCATTTAGAAGGGTTTTACACGTTAAATTTGTCGAGCTCAAAGTCCTCCCGTCGGTGTGAGCATCATTGACCATAGTTCAAAATTACGTGGTCCGTCGCCAAAAGCCCTCGTGTAGCTGAACAGTGGGACGTTAATATTCACTCACCACTCACCCGTCGGTGTGATGTGGTTTCAAATAAGGAAAATAACATGGATTTATTATAATATTTTTTTATGTATTTACAGGAACCCCGGCATTTCTTGGTCAACGTTTTCCCCAGAGAAACCAAATCTTAAGTACATTGGACCCAAACTGAGTACTGAAGAGGACGATTCCGGATTTCATCGTGAGAATTGCAATTTCTTCAGACCTTATTTTGGATTTTAGAGCATTTAATTTGTTCTTTAGAAATTATCTTATTGTTTTGTTTACCTATGCGCCAAAATATTACCGTCTTTTCTGAGTGTAAGAAATAAAAATTATTTTCGGATACTTTGTTACGTTTTTCTCTCCACGATAGTCTCTATAATTATTCTACTTAAAGTAAATTTATTTCGAATACAGGCCGTTTAGAGCATTAGACTCCAGACCGGAAGGCCTGGGTTCGATGCCCGATGTTACCAAATACCCTCCGAGTACACACGGAGCACCTGCTCGTTAAATCAGTGGGTCCGAAAGTCTTGTCGGCTGAATCACGAGTGCAGGGGACTGGAGAATATTTCATGCCAAAATTATGGAGGTGGTGTCGCCATCTATCGTCCCTGCGGGGAATTTCGCCGAGCTAATTCGTACTGTCGCCTGTATGGTGCTCTATGACAAGCATACTTCTAGCCCCTTGGCACGGTGAATTTCGTGCTGACTAGGTCAGACAGGTGGCATTAGCCACAATACATTTCAAATACAAATTAAGTCCTATTAGGATTTAAAATTTTTATATTAAGGCAGATTTCAGCTTTTTCATTAAGTATTTTATTACAAATTAGAAATAAAGAAATTTAAATTACTTTAAATTTTGCATTTTTAATCTGAAAGAGAAATGTATCACCAACATAGAAAAAAAAATTATATTTATTTATACAAGAAGAAAAAAAGAGAAAACTGTTATCTAGAAATCTACAAGTATTCCAGCTTTGGTTATTTTGAGTAATATTATAGCTATCTCCCGATTTATGCACGATACTTTTTTCTCAATTCCCTATTAGTTCACTCTCCCTATATATATATATATATAAAATACTTTTTATTCATCCCTCAAGTTCAAATACATTTTTTTAACTTGTAGTGGATGGCCCTTAATGTTAATACACAGCTTGTTTTTTCAAATATTAACTCATTAATTAAATTTCATTAATCTTAGTTATATTAGGGAGAAGAAATCAAATTTGTTCCGAATGAAGGCAATAGATGGCGACAGTATACATTGATTATCCAACGACCAAGTATAAAAAGCTCAATTTCTTTATCAAGTAGGAATTATCTTTAAAAAAAAAAACATTTTTATATTGCTTGTTTTACACGATTTCACTTTTACACAGTTTTTAAAATGTAACATTTGAAAATATACAAATAAATTTCTCTGTAGCCATTTTTTTATTCTATTTGCTAACACATATTTTTCATCGTTTTTTAATTCCATTCCACGAAGCCGTTTTCTTTGAAAGTGGTGCACACAAGTCCATTTTATATTATATGAAGATATTTACCTCTTTTAAAAAAATAAGAGTACTTGTAATTTTATTAACTACGAAAATTTATATTATTGACAAAATGATGAAAATTTTGAATATTTTGGGGAAATGTTCATAGATAAAAAGCTCATAGCAGATTGCATTCAATGTTACATTTAAGTTTTTGTCAAAAATGAACTAATACCACTTTCAAAGAAACGGCTCAGATTTTTTTTTCAATTCCTAACATTAGTTCATTCTCTTCATATATATATATATATATAGTATAATAAAATAAAGCGAAAAAGTTCTAAAACCTACAATGCCAAAAAAGAAATTGGAGTTCACGCGGTTCAAATTTTCAGTCGTTAATAAAATAATTTTTTTTCATCCAATGAAGTTCAAATACATTTTTTAAACTTGTAGTGGATGATACTTGATTATTATACAGGTTTTTAAATATTTAATGCATTAATTAACTAAAATAAATTGATCTAAGTAGGAATTGACATAATTTTTTTTTTTATTTGTTTCAGTTTTATTCATTGCACTGGCTTAGATAGTCCTATAAATGGGTCCTGTATCAAAATTCCTTGATGACCCTTTTCTGGAAAATTTTAAGAAATGGTCCCATTAAGAAAACTTAGTTGAAAAAGTCAAATTGTTACACATGTTGAAGCTCCGTATTGATACGGCGGTAGCTACACCCTTGATTTATTCCTATCTAAAATGGAGACTTTCCATTTTGCATGTACAAATAAATTTTCTGTACATATGATTAAGTGCCACAAATTTTTAGCAGCAAATGTGTGTGCATCGTTATGTTAATCTACTACTTTTTTTAAACTTCGATTAACTCTAATTAGTGATAAACTATTATTTTAGCATGTGTAGAATTTTATTACAATTGTAAGGGTTTTATACCCTGTTTAAAAAAATTTTAATTTTAAAAAAAAGTTATATTTTTAGAAAGCAAAATTAAAAATTTGATCGTCTGTAATGAGGCTATAATTGTAATTAATGGAGCTTATAAAAGTAACATCTTCAGAATTATGGAAAGCAAAATTCACGGAATTATGAAATAATCCGGAAGATAACTATTTTTCATTACAATTATTTTAAATTATTAGAAGTCATTGCCGGTGAGATTTAATTGTTTGAAGAAAATTACATATGCCTTTTTTTTTTGGTTCTACATATCTTTGTGAACCAATCTTTTCTCATATGAAAAATACTTTCGAGTCCACAAAGTTGTCTAATAACTGAACATTCAGAATCGTGTAAAACTGAAAGTCACAAACTGTGCCCCTGGAAAAAAAAAGAATGCAGGAACAAAGTTCCCATTAAAATGTTTATTTTTTATTTAACTGTACTGGAAGAATACTTATATTTTATGTTATTTATTTCTTATTTCAATAAATACCGTAAAATCCAGCACGTAATGTGCACTTTTTATGCAAAGAATAAGATCAAAATTTAGACATAAAAATGATAGCTTTAATGAGAAAAGTGATGAGCATAAAAAAATTATTATACATTCGAAATACTGTTTATTTAAAATAAATGACATTACTCATGAACTTGAAGGGTTGTAGTTCTAGAAGTATATCATTTTTCAAAAGCTGGAGATAATACTTCGAATAAATGACTTCCAAAACATAAAGAGATCAGATTTCTTCAAAAAAAAGGGGGTGCATGTTATACGACAAATATACCTGAAAATTAAAATGCATTTTGAAAGTATAGGTGTGCGTTATAGTTAAAAGATACATAAATGTACAACATTAATTTTATATTTATGTTGAAGGAAGTTATATTTTATGGTGTTTATTTTTATCTTATTAAATACTTTTGAATGATGCATAATTAATATAAAATAAAATTCTTGACCTCAATTCCTTAACTACGAATTGCCATAGGAATCTAATGTCTACTGTGCACGTCCTGAATCATATTGGTAGGACGTGCTGGTCAAGTTGCTGACCCCTATGATAGACAGTATTTGATAACAAATCAGTAACAAGTAAAAAATAATCAAAAAGACACAATCATTTAGGCAAAAATGTTTATTACATAGAAACACTAAATGATTACTACATTATTCATGGCTAAAAATATCACAAAAGAAATATAAATGCCACAATAATTAACAAACAATTTAATCTCATTATTTGTAAGTATTGTTACACGTAAAGTTCTTCTGGTACACATAAACTGGAACACATTAAAAATATAGACAAGCTGATGGCTTAAAAGATATATAACCCTGGCATTTCTAACAATGCAATGAAGGATGAAATAATTTTGAGTCAAATATTCCAGAATTATTCATAACAGTTCCAAAGAAGTCATGGGCACCCACTGCATTAACAGCAGACTATTGCTCTCTACCCAACTAGTCACCCAATTTTTTTTTCAATCAATAATGTACACTGATGTAACATCAAAAATATTGACCCTATTTAGCCAAACGAAAAATGCAGTAAATATCAAATGAAGAAAATATATTTGCAATGCACATATAAATATTTCTGGTCACATGCACACATCTTTAGTTCTAAGTTATGAGTATATTACAGGTATGTAAATGATACGAAAAGATGAAAAATACAGAGAACAAGCCATCAAGTTTGCCTTCAAAAAGGTTCTCAAAAGGCTACACCAAGTAACATACAATCATCATAAATGTCTTAAATTTATGAAAATATAAACCTATACAAAATATACTGGCTACAATATGGGTTATAAAAAAGAATCTCCAAAAAAATATTATTTAGTAAAAATCTGAAACCTCATTCCTTTACAACAGTATAAATTTAGAGGAAACTTTCCTTATCAACAATTAAATAGTAAAAAAAAAAAAGATGAAAAAAAATCTCAAATTAACATTTAAGTTTCAAGATTGTCCTGCTAAAATTAACACAAGTGTGTAACTTTATAGAACATCTTTTGCTTGTTTTATTCAAAAAAAATTGATTAAAATGTATTAAAAAAATTCAAGCACCTTCAAATGAATGTTTCAATGAATCCCAAATGACTCCTTCAAGTGTTAATACTGTGATACCAGTGCCTTCAATTCTTTGTACGCTAATTACTAATTTTTATGAGGGAAGGGGGATACGGTTCTTTAAATTATAAACTAGATAGAAATCATTGAAGATTTACTTCCCAACATAACTTAGCTAACATTTAAAATGGTGACATTTAAGAAGGTTTACTAGTGTATAACATTAATAATTCAAAAGTTTCAATGACACAAAATATTACATATCATGACTAAATTTTCTTAGCCATATATGATAAGATACATTTTATCTCATGAAATATTACAAGCATAGGAACAACTCTTCAAGAGCTGGTCTTTTAAACGTGGTATATAAGAAAAACTTAACATTAAAACAGATTTTTACATAATACATGATGTATAACCATTCATATTTTACATTAGTTGGTGCTGATCATGTTTTGAGATAAGAGCTTCCAGCAACTTTAGCCTAGCTTTCACATGCTAAAAATAAATATGCAAAAAATAAGTAAATCATAATAGAATACTATATATACTCATCAAAACTTCTAATTTTACTCTCAACTTACAATGAATTATGGATTTGAATGATATAATTTTTTTTTTTCCATATTAATAAATTTTTTACAATTTAAATTCAAAAATATCAATAAGTTCAATTTATAACCATGCATAATTTATATAGTTTTAAAAAATAATTTTTTCCTTCAATTACATACACAAAATTATAGATTAAGACTTAAAAAGAAAGGTTGAAGACTGAAAAGTATCTTAAGAATTAATCGACATGCTGTAAAAAAGCCTGCTTTTTTACAACTATGTGATATATATATATATATATAGAAAGAAGATGGGGTCTATTTATAAAGAATATTTTCCAACAGTTTATACACTAACTTCCTAGTTGAACATGCAATATTAGTTTTCCATTTTTGAAACTGTATTGAGTAGCTTAAAATCATTGCAAATATAGATGGCAATGCACGAGTAATTGTTTATTAATGTCACTTTATAAAGCAACACAAGGGCTACTGGCAATGAACTCACACTTTTGAACTTCAGTCAAGTGACGAAAACAGCTGGTTTCGAATTTCTACATAGAATGTAAATGCTTGTCTACATCAGCAGTTCTTAAATTGTGGTTCACAGAACCACAGGGAGTCCACAGCCAGGGGCGGCTCTAGGACCGGCCCCTGCCCTGGGTGGCAAATTCTAAAGGCAGCATTTGGATCGAATTTGAAAAAAATATTTTTTTTGTTACAGAAAAAAAATTGATTCTGAAATATTATTATTGGGTGTGAATTTGGTATTTCATTTAACGTGTCTTTCTTCCTTATTTTGTACTCTGAATGTTTAATGTCAGTTTTCTTTTATCTTGAAACTTAAGTGTTCGAGATAGGAGTATATGTTCAAGCATGAAACTTGATAAGTTTACACATCTTTCACTAGTAACTTTCTACCCATCATGGAGTATGGTCACAATTGACATCAATTTAAACCAAATGATGTCTGGGTCAGCAATCAAAAAGGGGACAGATTCAATAAATTTTTTTGTAAGAGTCACAGGAGACGTTTTATTTTAGTCTTGAGTGTAGTTACTATAAGTTAAAATAAACGTTTTTGATCCTAATCATTAGTAGACTCTTTTTAGAAGAAATTGGCATATTGAAATGGACGAATTATTTTGTATGTCTTATGTGAACAATTTAACTTCCTAAATTGTAATTTTTTGCTTTGGAGAAAAAGGCGGCATTTTCAATTCTTGTCTGGGGCGGGAAAATTTTTATAGCCGGCCCTGCTGCAGCGCTTTTGTAGGGGATGTGCCAAGATCTAACAATGTTAAGATTTCCCTCTTTTACACACTAAAAAGAGTTCATGGAAAAATTGAAAGATGTGCCATTTTAGACTAGATCACCAAATTTCGCCCATTGAAAAAACTCTTCTAAAATATGTAAATCGATGAAGTATATTAATACAGTTTTTTGTTTTGTTTGCGAGTACATAGCCATTACACAAAGTAATATTTATTTGAAATTTGTAATATTTTCAATTAGATGCAGACTGTTTTTTCTTAAAGAAATAAAAGAAGCATTTAAAAGTTTTGTGTAAATAATAAAAGTCTTAGGATTATTGAGGAACCTTTAAATCATTCAGCAATGTGCTAGGGAGATAAAGAGGAGTGTTCAAAATCTTGGGGGGTAGGGGTGGCCACAATGTCAGGTTGATACATAAAGCAGGTCCGAGACAACTGAAAGCTTATGAACCCCTAGTGCATATCAAGGCAATTTTGCTGACAAGTTCCTGGAAAATGGAGGAATTTTGATACAGAGTGTGGCAAGAGTATTCTCCCCACTTAATCCTACTGATAATGATAATCTTGTGGTGCCTTTAGACATGTTTATCTCTTCCAGCCAGTTTGAGGTTGTTAGAAACAGCACTGATGAAAGGGATGACTATTGCAAACATCTATAATGGTTGAACATTTCGTGAAAGCATGAACAATTGCTATAAAGTTTGAATTAAGATCCAGAAGCAATCATGAATCTAGTCTAAATTTTATTTGGATTTTATGGCTTCAAACATTTTGTGATTGACTCTCTATAAGGGATGTCATAATGCAACTTCTACGTACATAATTATTTTCTTAAATCCATACATACATTTTCTACCTTGATGTGTAATTTTGAGTTGATCATTCGATTCTTAATTTTACCATCACAAAAAAAAAAACACTTTTAAAAGTCAGTGTATATTGAGATGTTGCAGAATTAAATATGCTGATCAGATGTGTTTATGAATTTACTATACCTTAATTCTATATATCCATAAAACTAAATCCTTTATAATACTAATATAAATCTTTATATTAGCATAACACTTACTTTATATTCACTGTATACTGTTTCCACTGGCGCTTTATCTTCTTTTTGTACCTTCCTGTAAATAAGAACAAAGTTATTAAAAAATACATACTTCTCATATAAATACTTAAAATAGTTTAATCAAATTAAAGCTCTATTTAATCCTTTATATGCAATATAGATTTGCTATTACCTTCCATTAAGTCTCATAAATTCAGTTTCAAATTCTTTTAATATTTTGCGTAGGTGACGTTTTTCAGATTTAACTTTCTGCAGTTGAAAAATCATTTCAGATCTGAAAAGAAAAAAATTATTTAAAAAAAAATATGGTTCACTTTGTTATACAATTGTATTTATCGGAGAACAAACTATTAACTATTTTGTATTCTAGAAATTTTGCAGCATACAGTTTCAAAAAACAGGATTTAATACCATTACTTAATTTTATAAATTAATTATATATCAAATAACACTTATTCAGACATTTTAACACAAAATTATACTCTGTAATATTATCAGGTCTATATTGACCCCTTAACACAATTGAAAGTCATATGATCCGCTTTTCACATAGGCATGTGTATGCAGTGTATTGGGGGTGAAAAGAAAAAGCAGAAATAAGCAAATCATTCACTTAAATAAGTAAATACTCCACACATACTGTCAAGATCATTTTATTGCATTCCAAAGCCTTCAGAACAGTTTTACTGACAGCAGAGCCAGAAAAAGAATCTTATTTCGGAAAGACATTTACACAGCAGGGGCAGTTAAAGCACAGGCTAAACGAGGTGTATCTGTATGCTAGCAGCAGTTAAGGGGTTCACTAAGTTATCACAATATTAATTAAATATTTTAAGGAGATCAATGCTAAATTACCTCAATTACAATTTCTCAATGTGACCTCACTGCTATTGTTACATTAAATAAATTTTAACATTTAGAACATAGAATATAGATCCTTCTTCCCCAATATAATGCTGACACAATAAATTTAAAAATAACCAACTTAAGTTTTAAAAAATCTTTATTTTTTAATTTTCATTAGTGGTTAATGCCTAACAAAAAAGATTCGTAGAACAGTTTTTCCCTAAGATAAATAAAATTAAGATTCCTTTTAAGCAACTTTGTGTAAATTAGTGCAGATGTAGAAATTATTAAATTATACAAGTTAGCTGCAATACAAATTGAATACTTACAAGGGCAATTCATGAAAATTGGAATTGTCGTATTTCATGGTTAGAAAACCAGAGTTTAAAGTAGATTTCTTGTCATCAGCAGGGATCAGTTGTTCAACAAGCTCTTCTTCCTCACTTTCTTCTATTTTGGGTTTTTCTTCCTTCTTTTCTGGTTCAGTTTTCTGTGAAAAAATAACCCCACATTACATTCTATAAATCAATAAAATAGCAGAAAATTCTAAGAGTAAGCAAATTTACTCTTCAAGTACTTTGGTATTCATTAAGCAGGTAAATTTCTTTAAAGTTTAAAAGTAATTTTTTATTTATCATCAATAAATATTCATAAAGAAGAGCCATTTAATAATACAGCACTTTTTGATTTACAAAAAAATACATTTTGTTTAAAAAAATCCTTAATTATTTAAGAAATTTGTTGTTTGTTTAACATGTTACATAGCACAAGAAAAATATTAAATTACATTCATTAAAATTAAGCAACATTAAAAAATCTTATACAAATTCTTATAATTAGTAAATGATTAAAAATACAAAAAATTAAAGACATGTTTACAATTTGATGATATGTAATTTTTCTTGTTGCATTAACAGATTAAAAACTAAAATTTTTAAATTTTATTTTAAATTTGTTTTACGGAGTACTAAAAATTTTCCATTGAGAAGAGCTTCATGGGTTTCTTCCAAAAAGTATTTCTTTTATCAAGCATGACAAAAATTAATACTCAAAATAGCTTTGTAGCAATCAAAAATTTATTCATTTAGCTGTATACTTTAAAAAAAAAAACTTTTTAAAAATCTGACCTAGTTTCGTTTTTCGAACATGAGAGCATCAACATTTTTTTTAAATACAACATTGATACAAGCAACAAAATCAATTATAAACCTACTTTTTCAGCACGAGTGTCTCGTGATGGAAAATCCATAGTTTCATGCTCAAGTATGGGTTGAAGTTCGCCACAAAGTTCTTTCTTTTTTAATAAAGAACCAGGAAACGAGCTAGATCGAACAATCTTTTTGATGCTGCGATAACGATCATACAATGGTCTGATACTTTCCCTTTCACCTTTAGTGTAGGGCTTGCCATGAATGCTCTCTAGATGGAGTAAAGCTTTTTGGATTGCAACTTTTTCATCTCTGACCTGGTCAGTTGTCATGTCCTATAAACAACAATAATATTAGAAAAAAATTTTCAGAAAAATAATATTTATCCACATGCAAACATGAATTTTTAAAGAATGAGATACAAAAAAATGGTCATAAGTGATCTTAACACATTTTGCTCTTTAAAAGAAAATTTTAAAAAACATAATATAGTGATCAAGAAAACTTAATAATTAAACTAATAGTAAATTTATTTTTAAAAAAATTCATCTTAACATGAATTATACTTAACATTTAGATAAAAATGAACTTAAAATATATAAAGTTTATATTTTTAGGCACAATAAATATTAATTTCTTTTCTCCTACCTCATCTTTTTTTACTCTCAATTACCTGCTATTCTTTAACTTTTTTACATTTAAAAAATTACAAAATTGATTTCTTTCATGAACAGATTTACACAAATTTATTCTACCTATGCATAAAGTAAATCATATTTATTAAATTCAACATACAACAATGTATTACACACATACATTAGTTTGTCCATCCAGGTATCTATCCGCATAAAATGGCAATGTTTATACAAACATAAATAACCTGTTTTGTCAACTGTTGCAACAAAAAACTACAGTCATCCTCTAACTATTACAAGGATATGTTTCATTTGGGTTTAAGTCTTATACCATCTCTCTCATATATCTTACGAGTATGAAAAATCACAGGAAGAATTTCTTACATACATTGAACTGTTATAAAAAAATGGCAACAAAGATTTGTTACGTGCACAGGAGTGATCCTGCAAATGTTCAAACAGTTTAAAAATTAATATATGAGATTTAGAATTGGTAATTTCCATTTGAAAGATGAAGAATGCAAATAACTACCAATTCATTACAGATATTAAATTAATTAAAGCCACAGTTAATGAAAATGGGCAATTTACTGTTTAAGTATTGGCTGATATTTTTAAGCATTCCATGAGCAATAATGAACAATTATCTTACAAGAATCGAGCATGCTGAGATTGGTTATTGGTCATGAAATATGGATTCTTCAAAAAAATATTACATGTAAATGATAGTGACCAAAGAATGCTAATTAACTTTTAAATGCATTTAAATCTAGTTTTCTTCTGAAGAGTGTCTCATTGCCCATTTGGTAGGTTGGAAAGGTATCATTTATTATTAACTGCTTTCACAAAATGAAACAATCAATTGAAATGTTTCCAAATGGATAAATTGAAGAAAAAAAGAAAAGTCACACAAAAAATAGTTGGAATTAATCACATCATGTTTTCGAGCAGAATAACATCAAGCCCCACTTGCCAAAAAGTCAGGAATAATTTATTGCCATTTGATTAAAATGTTCTACTTCTTACTCCATATTCTACAGATAATATATAGCAAAATTGTCTTTTCAGTTAAACATTTTATAAAGCCAATTGTATTGAAATTAACCTAGAACAATAGTTTGCTGACATGTTATTTCCAAAGACTAGAATAAAGTAATAGAACAAAAGAAATCATACATATGTTAATTAAAAACAAAAAAATTATGCATGTATTTTCTTATAAAATAAAATAAATTTGGCAGTAAACCTAATATATGTAATACATAATAAAATTTACACCCCAAAAAAACCACCTGTTAAGAGTTTATAAATACATTAATCACATCTTACCAAAAAAAAATTTCAAATTTTTCCAATTTGTTGCAGTTTAAAGTTTAAAACTTTCAATGTCACACTTAATAATTGTTAGAATAATCACCATATCTGCCATTCTATTTATTTATTTAATATGCATACAATTGCATACTTACATCAATTAATTCTGGTCTGTTAGCAGTTGCTCTTTCATCTGATAAAGTTTTCAATGTTACTTCAAGAGAATCTTCTATGGAAGGTTTTGATTTATCTCTTATATTTTTCAAAAAATGGTTTGTTGTATCACCCAATATATGAATACGCTGATTAGCATGCCAAGTACTGGTAGCCGAGCTGACCGATTCCAGGTGGGCTTCTTCTTTCAAAACTAAAATGAACATATTTATTAAATCTTGATATAAATTGTTATAAAAATTCATTGAAGGAAGTATAAAAACAAATAAAAACTTATGCTTTTTTAAAAAATAATTATGACTAATTGAATATTAGAACTTGAAATATATATGTTAAATAATAAATCAGCATGGACAATGCACATGTATTTTTCTAAAATTCTTTAGAAAATACATTTAATAAACCTCAAGATCTTTCTTGCAGTAAATTCTACAAAACCAGAAAACTAGAAAAGTTTAGTTAGACAATTTTACAACTGCCTGCCAAATTTAACATAAAAAATTTCATAACGTAGAATAAGAGAATTCTAAAATCAGTTTTCCAAGAATTACTAAGGTTTTGAGCATCTTTCTCTCAATAACATACAGTTAGTGTCTACATCGTTTTAGAACAATTTAAAGATCACATTATTTTAATTTTCAATTCAATAACTTTGCTTCCAGACTACAAGCCTGCATCACACTTTTTGTAATAGAGAGCCCACTCACACAATTTTTAGAGGAATTACTTATCATTCCTTTCTTGTTAGTTCACACAGTCTATCAAAAACATCAGTTTACCCATAGATAGAGATAATTTCAAAAGACCTCCTAAATTTAAAACCTCAGGAACTTTGCAGTACTATGCTGATAAAGTAGATATAAACATCTGTGTCAACTTCCATTTTTTTCAAGGATTGCAAAGGTAGTTTATAAAATAGGAATAGTGCTTTTGTTTTGAAGCATTTTTATTCTTTGTATTTCATTTCCTTTTACACAGGCAGAAATAGAACTTAAGTCTCTGATAAAATCTTTACTTGAAAGTACAATAAATTGATTTCAGAATTTCTTTCGATTTTTTTTTAAATTCTCCATTAACATACATTTGTGACAGTCATAAAATATTTATTGAAACTTTCTACCTTTTCTTGAAACAGATTTGGACATCTTTTCAATTATTTCCTCTTTTATTGCTTCTTCAAGAAAAACAAAATATTCAAATTTATCTTCAATTAAATGACTCATACATGACAAGGCTTTAAAAAATATCTTTCATTCAGCAAAAGAGAGTGAACATTCCGTTTTTTACAGCAGCATATCTTTGTTTCTTTATAATATTGCTGATGAAATTTCTAACTATTTCAACATATGCAAATTTTTTCTTGAAATTACACTTGAAAAATATTCAACACAATAAATACACATTTTTAGCTATTCATATACTATCATCTCTTCCCATATAGAAGTACTAATAGAACATATTTTTTTTATTAATAATGTTAGAAGTTTCTTAAATGATGATTTTTACGTTTTATAGCGGGAAAAAATATTTCATCTAAAAAAACAAAAGCATACCATTTGATCTATGGCTTGTTTATATTTGTCCCATTGAAATATTTGAATATATATGAATTTTTTTAGTCCTACATCAAAAGTGAGCAGACACCCTCACTAAGTGTAAAAAAAATTAGAATGTTGCAAGACAATATTATTAGTTTAGAAATATTTTCAAAGTATATACCTTTCAATTCTTTTCTTGCTCGGTACAAATCATTCAGCAATTTTTTAGCTTCTGAATTATTGGATTTCTCAGCATGCGAGGGCTGTAATAATTACATTAGAAAATTACAAATTTAAAATCAAAATTACGTTTAAAAAAGTGTTTTACACTACATTTACACTAATTATTATCAATTTATTTAAAAAATTTAATAAAATTTTTTTACCTTGTATCCAAATTCAGCTTCAAATTTTTCATCAAACTTTTTAATTTTTCTTTTTATACCTAGAAGCAAGTAAATAAAAAAAATTCTCACAATATTCTGCAATTTTTTCTACATATTTCATAAATTGATATCAGTAAATACAAATTAAAATATAGCTTTAAATTGAGAAATAACATAATCTTCAACACAGATACAAATTTTCTGTCGTCTTAAAAGGAAAAAAAAGCTTTAGTTTGAAGACTAGTTTTAATAAAATACGCATACAAACTTTATCCACACGAACTACCCATACTACACATTTATCAAAGACAACTAAACAGCCAGTACCCAAACACATGAATTAAATTATAGACTAACTAGTTAATTCAAGAAGGTATTAATAGAGAAATATGCTATAAGTCAATGTTGAAATTATTTAAAGAAAAAAAATAATTATCCGAATCTCATAAAACGAAAAAATATAATGTTGCAATGTCTAGAAGTGTACATCATAAGTGCTTGATTATCAAGGGACCCAAGAAAAAACTGTTAAGCAAATTTGTGTTACTGAACCATTTGTTAATAGGGGCCAAATGTTTTTGTAAGTACAGACTATAATATATATATTTTACTAACAAGAAAAAGAAAATTATATACCATGAATTTTTTTGGTCAACTGCTTTATAGAATCAGAAATGCCACTACCTTCCACTAATCTAAAAAAAAAAAAGGAAAGAAAATTTTTACTAATAATTTAACAAAGCATAAATATTACTAATTAACAACACACACATAAAAAAGTATTACAATTAGCAAATTTAAAAAATTTTGACAACAAATTACTTTTAAGTATAAATTATAACACCTTATAAAAAAATAAAACATTTTTCAAAGTAATGTAGATATTAAATTTATGTAACACATATATATAACTGCTTTCATGAAAGCTTGAATATTTCAAGATACATACACAGGCATAAAAATAAAACAAATAGCCACTAGAACATATCATTGACAACAAAATTCTAAAATTTTCAACACAACTGAAACATTTAATAAGCTTCAAAATGAAAGTAATGCTAAAAAATCCAACCTAATTACAACCCTGAAATCAATAGTCACAAAACATTCTTTGAACAGATTTGGATAAAAATAGTGAAAAGCATTAAAAAAAAATACTATAAGACACATAATAGAAAAATTACTTTAAAAAATTCATAAAAATACTAATAAATCAGCAGCATTCACATTCCAACTTTAAAACAAATTCATTTTAAGAAACCTATTACTCTGCCTTATACTGTGCTACAAAATAATTTTTAAAAAAAATAGTGTTTTATAGCAAGACTGAACTTTTTTTAAGCTCAATTGTTAAATTATTTATAATTTGATTTTATATTAATGTCCTACTTTTAAACTGCACAGAGGTGATTAGTGAAAGACCTCCTAATTTTAATTCTCACTCCACTCAACAAACTTTAAGACAAGACCCATGTGAAGACCATAAATACACAAATTTAATGTGCATTATTTCCTCTATAGAGTGGATCTTCAGGGACACTAGGACTTGAATACACATTCCAACAATACCAGTTACAAGTCTGTGAACCTGATCATTTGGCTATTGCGACTATTATTGCTTAAAAAGATGACTAAAGGTTTTATCCAGCTTCTTTCAGTATACACAAATCACACAATTTACACATATTTTAAATTACGTAATATTTATAATATGCTTAATTAAAACATTATCCCGTTCAGGGGCGGGCATTTTTCCTGTCAAGACTAACTCCATTTAAAAATTCATATTAAGTCATTACTGTAACAAAAATATGCCAAAATTTACAGTTTATAATCATTACAAATTCCCTATATTCCAAATTCAGATGAACACATGCTTCAAAACAGGGAAAATGCAATTGCTCATACGATACCATGGGCCCTGAAGGGATCACATATGCGATCATGGTCCTGGAAGGGTTATGCCTTCACAGTTTTTTTAAAAGATGATTAAAGAACATCGCCATTAACAATTACTACAGAAAATTTTAAATATTAAAAAACAGGAGAATAAGAATACATGTAAAAAACATACTTCTTAGCAAAATCCTCTTGCTCAACAGGTGGTGATGGAGGAACATTTGGATCTAAGTGAGAGCTGAAACGAACAAGAGGGGGAAAAAATTACTCCATTGATATAACAAAAATGCTTCCAAAAATATAAACTACTAATTTTCAAAACTACTGATAATGAGGATAAATTTTAAAAATGCACACGGCAAAAAAATTGGGGGAATAAACCTTAAGAATTTTATATCTGGAAAACTAAGTATAAAATAAGTTTTACCTGGACACCGCTTTGAAGTTCTGAAAGCCCTATTTTAGAAGCCGTTAACCGCTATTTCAAAGAAATAGAGAGGATTAAGGAAAAGGTTTTTTAATTTTGTTTTTAGCTTAAGAGCTAACATTTGTCTCATTTCTTGTGCTTATCAGGGCAAATACAAGTTTCATCTCAAGAGACAACTACCAATTTTAACTGTAAATGTAGAGTTACTCATGAAAAAAAAACATTTTAAAAAATTCACTGTATTTATTCCTCCAGATATGAACAATGCAATTAATGATAAAAGGTAAAGAAACTCATTTCTTTTGCAGATGTCTTATTGGTGATGCTCATGTTAATACTATTACCAAGGCAATATTCAGAATGAGACAAATAACATAGTAAATACAATGCAACTGATTTTGTAACATATATATATTGTGACATAAAACACATACAATAAAAAAGTACTGGTAATGTAAAAAAACTCCCTATAATATATAAAACAATAACACCCTAAACTTATGCAACACTGATAAAATTATATATATATTATAATATATATATATATATATATATATCGCATGTGCACTATTTTAAAATTACCCACATTTAAGACTACAAAAAATTATCTAAAAGATACTGCATTAAAATTATTTTGGGACTCACAATGTATCTCTATTAATATTTGAAACAATTCCTATACACCAATCAACAATACAAAGAACACAAATAAAACATCTTGGCAAAATACTTTGAATAGTTTTTCTACCTAATATCATTGAATGCATTGCTATATTGAAGTAATAAATTCAAGTAGAATTTTTCTAAAATAGCTCCTTCATGAGTGACTCTGCATTTTTAATGTTTAAATTTTGTTGGGATCAACTTATTTTATTTTACACATTAAATTATTTATTTAAATCCAAAGAGAATCTCTGGAAAGTGAAGATCTGTTCATAACAGTACTTAAAAGAGGTTCTCACTGGCACAAGATTACACTGCCTATCTTTTATACCTTCCGAAAAAAATTCAAATAATTTAATGTAAAAAGTGTATTTTGTCAAACACATATTTATCAGTTTAACGAGTCCACTGAATTTGCGCTCCCCAACTAAAAGCATAAAGAGATGACAATATTTTGAAAATTTTGGAATAAAAATGTTATAATAAAGAAAATAACCAACCTTCGATGACTTAAGTAGCTTCTGTATGCACTAGGTGATAAAGGTGCCTCATAATAGCTGAAAATAAACAAAATTTAAATTAAAAACTACTTTTTTAAAAAACAGGTTTTCAACTACAAATAATACTTTTAGAGATCTTCCTTAAATGCTTACTTACTTAGTACTTCGAAGCTCGTGAACAGATGGCGAAAGTAAAGCTTCATCTCTAGTATCTCTTGACCAGGTCAAAGGTTGTGCAGACCGGATAGGTTCTTAAAAAATTTTTTGAAGATAACTATACACATTTAAAATAACACTATTGTTTTTGAAAAAATTCTTTAACGTTAATAAAATACTAAATATAAAAAACTTTTTTCAGCTTCTTAGGTACTATAAATTTTATTAAAACAAAGATTTTACAAAGAAATATAGAAAGAATAGCTAAAAAATGAAAAGCAATATTAGTTCAAGACAAATTGTTTTTCCAGTTTTCTTTTGAAATATGTTGACAGAATTCTTTTGAAATATGTTTGACAGAAGTCAGAAAATTTAAAGATCAAATACCCTGAAGACATTTTTTATAAATCTGTTTAGTTTAAGTAATAGATTTTTAAGTTTAGACACTACATCAGCTTTTATAAAGAATATTCAAAATCATGTTTTTTAATGAGAATTTCATTTAAATGCATTCAAAAATCAAAAAAGAAAGGGTTTTTTTATATATTTTTTTTTCTTTTAAGAAGCAAAAAATTGTTTTTGTAGAGAAGGAACAAGCTTTAACAAGTTTCATGTTTGAAAAGATTACAAAAAAAATTCACCTTCAAACATTCCGTATAATTAAGAAAAAAACACTTTCACATTACAGTTACTTTTTCTCAAATCTGTAATTTTATTTGAAAGCATTTAATGTGTTAACAGTAATGATTACAATATGTACAAATGATAATATTTTGCATTTTGTAAACTGCGATTAAAATTAAGGAGCATTTTCATGAGGGAAAAAATTACTTAAAAAAAAAAGAATTTTGATCTTCTTATAATAAATAAAGAAGTGTTAATATCTTTAATGATTCTTGAAGAGCAGAATATTTACATTTTTTATTAAATGCATTTCATTACATCCAAGACTTAAAAAATGAGCCACTAATATTTTACTGTGTGTATTACACACTAAAAGACTTATAGCACATAATCTAAATATTAAATATTTCATAATATTTGAGTTTTATCGGCCAGCAATATTTATCTGTATACATCCCAGTACCAAATTTAGCTTATTCTTGCAAGTTAATGTGAAAAAAACTTAGTTATTAGAAACAGACAAAAATTTTACAAGACCAACAAAAGAGTTTAAATATTCCTAAAAAGACCTAAAAAATTACACTCATAAAGCAAAAATAAAACAAACGGCTCACAGAGTTTTCTTTACAACTAGAATGAAACATTTGAAAAAAAATTTAATAATAAATTCTTGACATGCATTTTTATAATAAAAAAAATGAATGTAATACAGCATTTACTCAAATCTAAGCTGCACTACTTTTCCAGTGTAAATCAGGAGCGGATTAGAATCGAAGGCAAAACACTAGTTGGATGGGAGAAAAATGAGTTCCAACCCTTTTCAAAAAGAAAAATGTAACCGTCAATTTTGGCCATTTGAATTGCATATTATCACCAGCATTCAGTCTATCATAAACATTCTTGTTTGGTCAATATTAAGGAAATATTTTTATATGCACTTTCTTTTAATCACCTAAACTTCAAAGATATTGGTAATAGCATCAAGGAAAGTAGCAAGTAAAGAAAGAGAGGCAATTCTATGTGCAGAAAAAAAATGGAAACAAAGCAGCGGCCACTGAAAATTTGACACTGATGAAATAAATATATACGTCGATGGCATAAACAAAATATAATTTTTGCTTGTAAATATTCAACAGCCTTTAATAATTCTTTAACATTCTTCTACAACACATTCTTTTAAAAAATGTTGCACTTAAGATGGCAACCATGATGGAAAATGGCAACACTGGCACCAATTCCGAAATCAGTTGTGACATTGGGAGTGACGAATGATTTTCAAAACACGATACTGACATTTAGGGTAATTATAGATTCAAATATGTATTTGAAAGTTTTTAAATATTAGTAAAATAAATTATTAGTTTATTATTTTTAATTTCTTAAGTATCGGGTATTGATGAGCCCTTTACACATTTTTTTTTTATCAAAAACATGTAGAGAATTAATTAGGGGTGCAGCTTAGAATCAATATAACAACATTTTTTCATAAAAACATTTTGAAAATTTAGGGTGCAACTTAGAATAGATGGCAACTTAGATTAGTGTAATTTTCTATACAAAACTGAAAACAGCCACAAGTAATAAGTATGATGCAGACTTTTAAGAATAATATAAAAAAAACTATAAAGATAGATTCATCAGTAAGGGGAATGAGATAAACTTTAAATAATTAGGTTCAGTAATTTGTAAAAGTTCTTTCTAACTCAAACATGTCATATGCCATACTTGAAAAAGAATTACTTTTTATTTTTCAATAGAATTTAAAAATTATTTCTTCATATTACATTTCAAAATTCCAAAACATAAAAATTTTTTAATATTTACCAGAATCTTCAAAAAGCATACTCCAACTTAGGGATAATGAACTGGATTCTGAGTCAGAATTATCTTTCTCATTTTCTACCTTGGGAACAGGACAACTGGCAGACCTAGGTATCCCTGATTTACTTTCCAAAAACTCCTTCTCAGCATCTACTTGTTCATCTGTAGTATCACATTCCATTGTATTTTTATCGGAAAATTCAGCAATGGGATTCTGTTTAGAATCTCGACAGTGAGGCAAGTCCGAACTGACTAATTTCCTGGGACTTGATGTATATTTCCATGATGTATGTTCAGGTAATTCCTGTTTAAAAAAAAAAAAATATTTTAAGACTTAAAAACGCTTATTTTTAATGATAATTGAAGTCATCCTAAAATATTAAATTCCACATTAGTTAAATAGTTGATTTTGAATCAAAGCGATTTGTGTAAAATTTTTCTCACTGCAAAGATAGAAATGTTTTTGTAAAAATTTAATTGAAACTGAAAAAGTAAACATAAAACTCAATAATTTATGTTTAAGTAAATCTAAAAAATTATCTACTCAATATCATTTTCAACAACATTACGCAAATATTAGCCATCTTCCAAATTTTCTGCAAAAGAAGTTTCAGTAAAACACTTATTTATAAAAATAGCTTACTATATCCAAGTTCTATAGAGAAATATTTAAAAAGCATACTTCAATTACAAATATATTTATCCATGTATATTTATTTATTTCTACAGAAAAATGTATTTATTACCCAAAATACTGTAAAAATAACTTACCTTATTACAAATAAATAATTAAAAATAAATTATACCACGAAAATTTTATTTCCATTGAAAATAGCCAAAGAGCACACACTTAAACCTTAAGGTACAAGGTTCAAGAAGTTTACAAGAATCACTATTTATCTCTTTCAATTTATGACAAAGAAAGAATGCAGTTTATTAAGCACAGAAATTCCCTACACATTTAAACTTACCCCATTAGTTTCAGTGGTATCAACTTCACGCCTTTTAGCATTTGGGGGATGTGGACTATGATTCTTTTCATTAACAACAAGCTCCATAGTTTGTGATAAATAAGTATCTACATGATGCGATGTATCCCCTTTGTCCTAGAGGATGATTAGAAAAGTTTTTTTATAGTATCTTTCAACAACACAAGCACATATTTTTCAGCTGTGATACACTCAAACTATCCACAAAGAAAGTAAAACCATCAAGTGTTCCAAGCCAGGATACAATAAAAGTCAAAGACCATACAACTAGCCAAATCTCAACTTCTATCACCAAATTGTGAAAATATGCAGTTTCAGAACTTCTGTATACAAACATTCTTATCTTATCAATCTTTCCAAAGCATATTTGTTTCGCACTTGAGAAATAAATGCCAAGACATGAAGCTTCTTCCGATAACTCTATTTATATCAACAACTATGAAAAATTTTTTAAAAACTATATTTACATTCCAGATAAACTTGAGAATTTGATTAGCTATAAAAAGATTTATTTCACAAAATTAAATTTTTGAGCAAAGCTTATTTTATATGCATATATATAATAAGACATTTGCTACTAAGTAAAATTCACCATGAAGATGTTTCAAAATCCTTTTCTATGTATTTCATACTTTAGCAAGACATTTAAATAATTTTATGCATATGATATTTCACCAAACCAACCATTATAAACTAAAAAATATTTTACACTTGCATCTCTATAGTAACTTAAGAAATATTTTGAAAAAATTAAAAATTTCATTTCAAAAAATTTTAAGCTTATAGATTTCTACAAATTTTAATGGATTTTTTATCTTTGATTATCACTCAGTTTAGAATATACAGTTGGGACTATATTTAAGAAAGTAGCAAATTTATCAAAAAAAGTTTGTTACAAGGAAAATTAATTTAATAGAAATTCACCTTTTAATATACTTCATTCTTAGTTCCAGGGCAAAGTTCACAAAATAGAGATTCATAAAATGGAGATCCAACTGTATTTTTAAAAATTTATTTGATGATAAATAATCTTTAAGTAAACAACTTTAAAATTATATTTCCAACTGCACAAAATAATAAACACAAATGAAAATGAAATGTAGCACTTTTTGTGATAAATTTAAGAAACACATACTAGTTGCAATGAACAATTATATGAAATATGCTTTTTTATGATTTATTCCCTAATGAGAAGAATATACAAAGAAATAGTAACAAAACAATATATTTATTTAAATAAATCATACATTTATACCTGCAATTGATTCAAATTAATAACTTACCATGGCATTTCTAGGTACGTCTTCTTCATCATTAATTTTCATGTCTTCTACCATTTCTTCATGACTATTGCATCGACGAATTATTTCCATCTTTTCTATTGAAAGCAATGAATTTGGCCTTTCTTCAGAACTAGAACGTGGTTGTGAATCTTCACCAGAATAACGCCTTTCTTTTCGCTTCCTTGTTATTGTAATATTTTTAAAAAAAGTATTTTTTAAAAAATTACTCACAAAAAAAGAAATTAAAGGGGTTTTTTACTAAATAACTTGGTATTACTTCTAAAATACTGTTATACCAACTACAACCATTCTGAAGTTTTATTCTTGCACTGAGTGCTTCTTCACACAAACAGTGTTTTTAATATTTAACAAATTTAATTTTAAAAACATTAGTACCTTTTCCCGGGGAAAAAGGGTATTTTTTCCCCCTTTTTTGCTGATGCATCCATTTGCCTAAAAAAAACATATAAAATGTTTTAATATACAATCAGTTTAGCAAAGAAATTCAAATTATGTATAACATTTTAATTTTGAAAAAAAAAAAATTACTCCATATGATTAGTTTCATTTATACAAAAAATGGCACAGATCAAACACTTTTTTAAATTAACTCGAAGAATAAAATAATCCATTTATTAAAAATTAGCTTCAATTTGAAACAAATTTTAAAAGAATCAATGCAATAAAAAGTTATTGATTTTTGAAAAAAGTCATATGTAAAAAAAAATCTGTGAATCAAAATATAAATTTACTTAATGCTAAAGATGAAAGATAAACCAATTTTTAAAAAATAATTTCAAAACTGATCAATCCTAGATATTATCTATAATAGAACACGTAACAGTTATTACACAGCAGCAAAAATTTCATTTATGCACTTTACAGAATAAATATGAAATGCTTATGCATTGATTAATGATTTATGTAATATAATATACAGAATCAAAACTTTGTTAAGACAAACAAATTTTGTCATGTAGACAAAAGTTATACATTACAAAATAAACATACACACCCTTCTATTAATAGAGCAGGTACAGTATCAATGGGATTATTATCAGAAGAATTTGTATCCATAGATGGAATGACAACACTTAAAGGAGATAATGATAAAACAGGCATAACAGATGATCGACATGGAAGCTATAAACAAAAACTTATTATAGAATTATAAATAGACAACTGACACTTAAAAATGTAACTATTATATGTGTTTAAAATTCAATTTTAAAATTACTAGCATTTTACAGTTTTAAATCATTTCAAGATTTTATAAGGATAAAAATAAGTGCAAATTTGAAATTTTTAAATCACAATTAAATATAATTAAGAAAATTAGAATTCACTAAAAATTATTGTTTAAAAATTTCCTAACAAAACATTGCTATTTTTTTAAGTTCAAATTAAGTAAATAATGCTTAAATATTGTTTAATATATTTATCTTAATATTTCAACAAATATTCATTTTTCATAAAAAAAAATAAACAAAGAAATTTTTTTTTTAATTTCATTCAACACTTCAAAAGAATCTAATACCACAAGTAACACATTTCATTATTTACACCCAAACTTAGAAAGTAATATATGATTTGCTTATTCTACATATCAACTTATATTAAACATTAACAGTGATTAAAATACAGGCAAATTACTTTTATTCAGACAATGAACACATTTTAAACTTGACTTCAGTTCTCATAATCAAGGAATTTATTTTAAAATTTGTTTCGATAAAATAACTCACAAGATAGCATAGACAAATACTGATGATTTTTTTTATGAGGTATGGCTGAAACATAAAATCTCCAATTTCATTTCTGATATTCAGATAAAACTGAATTTAGTCCCTTGTCCATGGCAATTAATTTGCTAGAAGAAACAAAGTAACAGTTGGGATAACTGCTGTGGATCTGTTATTAGATGGATTACATGTGAATCTTTAATTAGATATAAATTACTACTATAAGAGCAATCCCTATCTTATTTGCATCCACCCATAAAAATATCACACTAATTCTTTCCAGGAGTTAGTTGCTTGATGTATTCTGGATGACTGGATTTCTTATTCATTTGAATAGGAAGGTCAAGTAGAAGTACACTCCAGAAAGACCTTTAGATGGCTCTATGATGGATCTATCTCAAATGATGCTAACTAAATATATTGTTAAAATCCAACTGAACAAAATGTTTTTCTTCAGTCTTCAAATATTGCACCAATTTTTAAGAAAAGCAGAAGTTTGATTTTTTGAATCCTCAAATTGCAGAGTTTATTAAAGTGTTTTACTAAACTGAAGCTTCCAAGAGCAAGTCAGCCTCAAAAAGTGCTACGTCATTACAGTAATTATAATGATATTCGGTAAAGACAAGTGGTACTTAATTGGACTATTTCAAGCCTTCATAAATTAATATAAGAACTGCAGCAATATACTGAAAACCACATTTCAAATGGTCCATATTCCATAACTAGTAATGGTGATAAAAGTTTTTACAAACAAACACAGCTACCTAATCATGACCAGAAATATATTCTAAGATTTTGAGACCTTTTCCTGTTTTTCAGCACTAGATGGTATATACACGTGTAGCTGGTTATAACAGGATCCACTATAAGCTCAAGTACTCTAAGCACTTATCCACTGCAATAGGCTATTGATACACATCAATTTTAGAATGATAAACAATTTTCTATTAGTTGCGAAGAATCTAACAGCAGACTTGATTGGCTGCGACTTTCAGCACTGTTCCACATGTGATCAAAGGTAAGATTAAAGCTAGATTGAATACTTATGTGAAAGAATAGCTACATTCCTCACTAAATTTACAACTGAAAATGATTTACTAAAACAAACTGATGCCTCAAAAACCTATATCTTAAACATATAAATATCTTTTGAAAATCATTGTAGCTCTATGTCAAGTATTTTTTGCAAAGTAAATATAATTAACCTGTCTGCAAACTTTTGTTGAGGAAGATTTCCGTACATCTTCATACAGTGGGGAGTTAATGTCATCTTCAAATATTTCATGATAATCTTGTATAAAGCAATTCACAATGTCCTTCAACTGCAGATGAATAAATGGATCTTTTGAAGAAGATCTGGAATAAATTGTAAATTTTACAACAAATTCATAAATTTAAAACAAAACTACTACTTTATAAGTTAAATAATCAAATTAGATTTTAAAAATACAATCATATTACCTAAAAATGAGTGGACTGAATAACACTGCTAAGCTATCAAAACTCATTCCATTATATTCTTCATGACAAGCCACTCGTAACAGAAACCTAGATAAGTATTTCAGCACTTCATAAGCTGAATCGGGAATTCTTCTGACATTTTGTTTCAAATGAGAAATACAATCTTCAGAACCTAAAGAAAGTTCTATAAAAGAGAATAATTAGTATTAATACACAAGGAAATAATGCTGGCACATTTATAAAAAAGTATTACTTTCCTAGATTCTGATTTTAAAGTTATCTGATGGGAGCTTTGCAAAATGGTTTTAAACCTTGAGCAAAATAGAAACACCAATATTATATTAAAAAAAGCTCCGAAATAATCTATACTTTTAAAAAGTAAATGTTGCCATAAAACCCGCCATACAACGCTCACTTTAACACAAAAAATAAGATTGAAATTTACAGGTGCATGGTTATACACCGGGTATAAAAATAAGGGCTTTAAATATGAAAAGACGATGAGCAAAGAAAAAAAAATTAAACTTCTACATAGATCAAAAATTTTGTTTATTTAAAATAAATTATATTCCTTATGAACTTAAAGGGTTGTAGTTTTAGAAATATACTAATTTTTTCTGAAGCTTGGAATAATATCTTGATTAAATGACTTCAAAACATAAGAGAAATCCTCCTTGGAGAATATGAGAGAAATCCTTCCTCATACATAAATGATGTATGAGGAAGGCCAAAAGAGTACCCAATCGTAAAATCTGGCATATAACACACACCCATACTTTCAAGCTGCATAATTAACTGCTCTCTTTTGACATTCCTCATACATCATTTACTTTATTGCTTATAAAACAATATTTAATTAAATATTATACTTTTATTAACAATTGTTAACCCATACTTGTAAAAGTTAAAAGAATTATTAACAATGATATTACATATTAAAAAGTCTAGCATGTTTTTGTTCCTGCTGTTACAATTATTTTATATCTATTGAGGAAAAGTCTGACACTGAAACATAAATAAAGAGTATATTACAGTCCTACATATTTTGTGCACAGTAAATTTACATATGTAACATTCAGAAAATCAGTTTTCAAATAGCTTTCAAAACCTCTGCTAGCCTTAAACAAAAATTTTACAAGATAAACCAAAAAGGGACAGTACTTGGTAAAATCAAAATAAGCGTATCAAAGCGTGCAAGAAAGATGATTGAAACATTACAATAATTCTTCAGTGAATAACCTTTCATAACTTTCATACACAAAGTTAAAATATACATAACATACATTCTCATACCAGGAAAAACATTCTTTTAAGAATCAATATTTTAAAATTTTTGTCACATTACACATAGGATTAAAGAAAAGAAAAAAAAAAAAAAACATTAATATAATTTCTAAAACTTTTAAGATCCACATAAAAATTAAGTTATGTAACTGATATAAAATACTTACTTTCCATGTCTTTGATGAAGTCAGACTGGGTTGATGCTGGAATCAAAGGCTCTGGCAAATCTTCAAAAAATAACATCAACAGCCTGGCTGCTGATGCAATATCATTAATTTTTTCTAAGGATGCATCACCACATTCAGTGAATTCCACTTTTAAGTTTTCTACTACAATCTTTTCATCACCTTCCGTGAACAAATTCTTAAAAAATAATCCTAAAAAAATGTAAAAAAGTGTTTTGGGAAATATTTATACTAAGTAAAACAAATCAAATACAATGAAATAAAATAATAGCATTTAAAATTAGAAAATTCCAAATTAAGCCATATATTATATATTAAGACTACTGCATTTTTCTGTATAGATAATCTACAGCAACATATTATCCACAAAGCCTTTTTTCTTGAGTAAAAAAAAAGGGAAACATTGCATAATCCACAGTGCCATGTAATCAGCAACAATTCTTACAGCAAATAATCCAAAATATATACTGCCGATAATGCAGCGTCAGATAAAATTTTAAAAAATACCCAACATGATTACAAATTTAAGTAATAAATTACATAGGGGAAAAAAATTTTTATAACAAAAAACATTTATTACATTTATCAAAGTAAAGAAAATTCTACCTTGAATGTTCACTAAATTTATTAATAATAATTGAAAACTACCAAAATCTGATTCACCAGAATTCGGAAATGAATAAATTAATTACATATTCCTTTAACATATTATGCAAGTAACTAGATAACAAGTCTCCATTGTTAGAGTCCTTTTTGTCAACAATACTACATTTTCGAAACTGATTCTTTTTATTGTAATTCCTGGGACTTATTCCACACTTTCAAAACCCAGTTGAAGATGTTTTCATATGATGCTCACTTCAGTTTTCCAATTTTCGTAAAATTCTTTTATCATCACACACACACATTAAACATTTCACACATTAAAATATATTACATTAAACACTGAACTTAAAAAATTTTACAGAACAAAAATGAAAAAGCACTTATTTTCCAATGTTTACAAACTAAATACACTCTTTCAGAGAATTTTCAGATAATATAATCAAATACATTACCCAAATATTCAAAAAATAAGCTAAGTTTTTTAGATCTCCAGCATAAATGAGAGTTTATTAACTGTAAAACAACATGAGGGGTATTGGCAACAGCTTTTGTAATTTTGTACCTCAGTCAAGTGATGAGGATGACACCTAAGCCGGCGCCTTCTACTCCAAACTAGCACACCAGGCCAACAGGACTTTGAGCCTCAACAAATTTTACATGGATCAGATTCTCTACACAGCGGGTCTCCAGTGTCATCAGGACTTCAACCTGTGACACACAAGCCGCTATTTTACGACAATAGCCACTAGACTAGTGCAGCCACTATCTCCAACATTAATTCCACATTATTACTAAAATATACTTTCTACTAGATATTTGTGTATAAGCTAAATTAAAAATCAGAGCTGGTTGAAAATAGAAATTTGTTCACAGTTTGACATTAGAAGAAAGTAACATAACATATTTTTAAAAAAACTCTCTAAAACTTAATAAATGTACTATATTTTTTTAAAAAAAAAAACATGAATCAACAATCAACAACATACCACTTCCTAAAACACCAAAAACATAGTATATTAAAATTTACCATGAGTTTCAATGTATCGGCACAGACGAGAAAGAATAAATGGTATCCGTGGAGTCACTTGAGTTGTTGTTCCCATCAGATCATCAAGGCTAATTCCAAATACTGCTGCCTTGCTACCTTGGCTTTTCACTAATGATCTTTCCAGTGAATGTATTTCCCTTTCAGTTTCGTTCGCAGAACAAATTATGCCCTAATAAGTAATTAAAAAGAAATTGCAGAAGATTATTACAAACAATGTTACGTAAACACACATTAAATAGAAAAGAATGTACAAAAAGATATATATAATCAAAATACTAAAAACAATAAAAGTACATATACAAATAAGAAAAAAAATACCTTGTCATCAGGGCATGAATCAGTAGAGTCATTACAAAATGGAGCTCTCATGCTACCACTTGCTTCTGATAAAATAATTAAAAACAGAAGACCTGCAATGAATTGTTTTAATTAGAAACTGAAATAAGATATTGATTATTAACTGATTAACTTAATTAACATGAAAACAAAATATTCCTGATATTCTACGCATTCAAAACATATTAATCTAAAAATCTATTGCAAAAATTATAATCATAGAAAAACTTACAAAATTCACACTTCATTTTTACAGCTTTATGTCCCTAAATGCAGCAATATATAGCAAATAAAAAAATGTTTCAGTGCATGTTTGAACACTTTTCTGCAGATTTATCCTTGTTTATAAGTTCTTATTTTCCTTCTTGTATAAATTTTGAAAAATGATTAAAATTTAGCTCATACCCTCTAAAAAAAGAGTGAATGAGTTAGAGTTATATTTGTGTCACACTACGAAACTACAAGAGGGCTATTGGAAACAAACCTCATAATTTTTAACCTTGGTCAGGTGACAATGACAACATCTAAGCTGGCACTACCCACTCCTAAGTACCACATCACCAGTGGCATAACAAACACGTCTGCACCACAGGGTGCTAGGATTCTAGAGGCTCAAAGTCTGACATATACCAAGTACATATTTAACCAATTTATACAATATTAAAGCTTTCTCTGTAATGCCACTGCACATCACACCAATGGGAGAAACATCAAGACTTGTTAGATTTAACGTGCATCGTTACCCTTTACACAACAAGTCTTCAGTGGCACCAGGACTTGAACCTGCAACACTCCGGCCACGAGTTCATGACTAAAATCACTAAGCTACTGTGGCAACCTCTAAAGAGAACATAGTGATATTTCCGGTATATTCAAAGTTAGGGATCATTTCATCAAGGAAAAAATATGATAGTTGGTATAGTATGTCTATTTTAAAAACAAAGAAGTCACCACCTAAATAATGCAGTTGTCAGGTATTTCCTTTATTTAAAATTTAATCATTATTTTTATTCAAGTAATGGAGAGTTTAAGTAATGAATTATAATTTATAATTAATTATGCAAATAAACTTTGGCATAAATTCTAAAAAATCTTTCCCAAATTATTGATTAATAGACTAAATATGCAAGTACCCAATTACTTTGAATTTCTTTTTCAAATTATGTAGATTGATTTTCTAAAATTCAATATATACATAAATTCACACTTCCTCTGCCCTTAACTAACTACAAAGTAAACAAAAGCTGAAGTTCTTTTAAAATATGAAACTAATTTTTTTTACATAAAAATTCTGTTGTATAACAAGAAGTTAGTACTATTGAAGAATATAACAAGATCTTAAAAAATAATAATATAACTCAAAAGTTTTCAAAACATTCCAAAAAGCAATATTATTTTATAACTTTACTAGCACATTAGGGTTTTTATAGTTCAGATAATTTTCACTATGCCCAAAGAATTTTTGCTATTCAAAACATTTTTCTCCTATTTCAACAGATGGCAGCATGGTCAATACATTGAATAGGATGAAAACTGACACACATTCAAGATTAGTTTATATAAAAGAATTAACTAACCATCTTTAACTCCAAAACCTATATCCAACTTTGAGTTGATTAAACATTTAAAAAACATTCTAATTAACCTTGAAATTCATTAAACATATCCATATATGAAAAATACCAGCAATAAGTTACACATATCAGGCAATGAGATATATTACATAACATTTTTTTAAATACTTTTAAATTTGATGTATGAAAAGCACTTTCTAGGATTTTTAATTGTTTATTTACCTCAGCAATAAGACATTAATTAAATATCAAAAATAACATTTTTTACTTTTAAAAACATAATTCCTTTTGTAATTTTTTTTTAAATTTAGAATTACTGTTAATTATAAAACTTTCAAGAGATATTTATTGCAGCAACTTTCATACATCCAATAAGAATTAAATTTTTAATTTATTGCAAAGTCAATGTTTATTTTTCAAAATTTGATAGCTTGCAAAAGAATCATTTAAATACAAAATTGTCAATAATTTAATATATATCAAATTAATTATAATTGACATCAAAATAAAGGTCTTAAAACATATATAAAAATCAAATAAATTGTTCTCGTAAATAAACTATTCAGTGGTTATAAAATAAAGCATACGTTTTGTAATACATTATATCATATTTCCTCATAAAATTTTTATAGATGTTGAAATTACACAACAAATTCAGCTTACTTGAAAAAAAATTTGATAAAGTATACTCAAATAATTTCCAAACTAAAATATTAAAAAGAATAATAAAATTATCATTAAATTTCAAATAAAAAATAGTACCTCAACTATCACATATTTTTTTAAAACTAAACAATAATATGAATATTGAAAATTTGATATTTTAAATCTGTTATTCAAAAATATATCAATAATAAATTTTAAGCATTCTGATATTTTTAAATTAAAACCTATGAAATACATCAAATGAAAAAAATGCTTCACATTATTTATTACTTATAATTTTTCTTCTACTCTTGACTTTTTAAAAAAAAAAATTGAATTATCAATTTTCTCAGCAATAAATTAAACATTAATAAATATAGAAATTTTTTTGTGATTAATCTACACAATAGGTCCAAATTTAATAGAAGTACACAACCTACCCTGGGATATAAATCTACTAAATCAATATGCACTATAAAACCCGTCAGTGGTTTTTAAAGAATTCAGTAGAATACAAAACACAGAAGTGTGCTAGGCTTGGCACTGTGGCTAACAGATCTTAATCTGAGGATGCAATGGTGTGATCGTGATCGACAAACATGATTTTGACTGTTCTAAGGCTGTTTCAGAAATCGACAAGACACCAATCGCATTGATAGCATTCGATACTGTAGACAAACCCACACTCCTCGGCTGTGGCGGTACGCCACCAACGAGAACAGGCAACTTTTATATTTTAAAGCTGCCTTCTACTCCTCCCCCTGTCACTTAAATATGCAAGGAATACCTATAAAAAAAAGAAAAATATATATAAATACAACACTGATGCATTTTAATACTTACATGTTAGTGTCACTACAGCCAATATTGCACCACAAAAGAATATAGTTTTTCTTCTAATAAAAGATGTAAGAAACTTTGTTGTTTTGATATCAAGGGACAATTCATGTGGCACAAATTTTGCTGCAGTGACCTTAATACTAAGTACCAACACTTAAATAATAGTAAGAAATGAAAAAAGATATAACATTATGGCATTACACAGTTAATTTTAATACTAGTAATAGTAAAGATGTGTTCTTATATGGATGTGTGTCACTTTTCAGATAAAAATACTTTATTAATGTAATATTCTGACTAAATAAATATTTTTTTAAAAAAATATAACAATCTTTGAACATAAATTTTTTCCATTAAATTTAATATTCTTTTTCGGGTAAATTATATGTTTTCTATATTTCATTTTTCCAGTACCTGTTAAGCCAAAGAGTACATTTATTGATAATTTTTAAAAACAAGGTATAGATAAATAAATTTACACAATTCCAAGGATTTATTATCCCCACATTAAAACACATGTCCCACTTTATCTATATTCTTTCGATATTAAAAGATAGCATTAAAATACAAGATAGATTTAAATTTCGGAAAAAGAAATATTAAAAGTGTGATTTATTTTAACCAGGTTTTTTCAAACATGTGTTAATGATCTTTATAGATAGATTTTATTGAATGAGCTTAAATACTGCATATATAACTACAAGCATCCAAGCAAATTTTTTTTTTGTAATAAAATACTTTATTTATTTACACATTACAAAAAGAAAAAAAATTATAAATTAGTTTTTAACTTATCAGATGTCTTACACAAATGTGAGAATATATTTCTTTCCACAGTATTCATAAATACAGTGTGAAAAGAATACATTTTAATAGAACTTAACTTATCAAACAAGTTTTAAATAGATTAATTTAAATATTATAAAACAAATAGAAAATTAGTACAAATTACATTAAAACAATGGAACGTTACGTGAAACAATGCAATAATCCCTTCTCAAATAGTAAATATTTTAAGAAGAAAAACTAATTAGTTTAACATTAAATATTGTATCGAAAAATTATTAATACTAAAAGTTAAGAATGTTTATTAGGGATTTTAAATAGTTTTTAAAAATTCTTATTTTGCGAACAATTTTAATTTAAAAAATTGCGTATTAATTTATTTTTATCAATTAAAATATTTTTTAATTCAAAATTTCTTCGGAAATGTTACTTCAAAAGCAGAAAAAAATTATTTCGGGTATGGAACTTATAGGACAAAAATAAAGACAGCGGGCAAAATTGATTAAAAATAGTATAGGTATATATAGGTAACCTAAGCCGACACTTTTGAGGATACTGAAGATGAACACTTCTGGAAAATTCGATAATATTTATAAGCATAAAAATAACAAGAACTTCGAATTCTTGATACACTTTCATATTACTATCAGATCCAAGCCCAAAATTTCCGAATTCTACAAACATTTAAACTTGAATTAATGAAAAAAAGAAACGGAACTTCAATAAATAGACGACACAGTGCCAGATTTAAAATCCGAAACCGAAACAAACCCCCCACAATCCAGATAAACAATTCGAAAAATATACAAATAAATACTTATCAGAAATGACGAAATATACTTACAATAATGCGCACAGGGAAATTTTTTGGTTCATAAAACTTGATACGAAACACCGCAGATTAAATTCGAACAATCCGTATCTGCTCAGCAGTAAAAATGGCCGAACGAACAGCGCACAGCGCTCAACATCGCCGACTTGCAGAAGATACCAGTGCAGGGTTGCCATTAAAAACGGGCTTGGGCGAAAGTGGAGTTGTTTTCGCCAAGTAGTGTTAGCTTCAGGTTCGAACTTGCTTTTTCGAACGGATTTGAAGGTTATGTAGAAACGTTATGCTATAGTTATGAATTATAACTCTTATTTATAGAATATAATGATGGGATTTCTCTATTGTTGAATAATTTATTCCCTTATAAATTATGTATCAATTACGCAATAAATCGAATTGGAGCACAAAGTTAATTAAGTAATTTTTGTTTCATTCGTAATTAAAAAATCGTTTTCGATGATAAATTGAACTACAATTTTATGAAAAGTTATGTGATTTATTTCAATATATATTAAAGAACGTTTTTAATAGAATGTTTGCATTTTATCATCAAATATTTCGTTAAGGCTAGAAATATTACTTTCATCAAATCTATTTTTTTTTTCGTAAATAATTATTGCATGAATTATCTTTTTTACAGAAATAGATAAAACTCAGTTCTATTTTTTTTATATTATATCTTATGATTTTAAAAATAAGCACTTTAAATAAATTAGGTGTATTCGTGAACCATTTGTGTGGAATAAAAGATTTAGAATAATCCATATGAAATGCAAACCAATACGTGCTGCGAAAAAAATGTGTCAGTAATTCCGTTGAAATACGTTGCCACGTGTACCTCATTCAAACTCATCAATGACCGAAACAGAGCCATTTTTATATTTTTTTTCAAAGGTGAGTAGAAAACCATTAACCTTCTCTTCGATTTATTTACCTTACAACGAAAGGAACAAGAAATTCAAGAAACCACGATAAACACATTTCCGCAACTATTTTCTTTTTCTTTTCGAGAGCAAGAAAAAACGTTTGCAATTAAGAAACTCAATTCACCGCGTAAAATGCATGTTTTGATGAATCTGGGGAAAAATGAATAAACCGAGTAACTAATTTGGTAGCAAAAGCATTAAAAAAAAAGAAACTAAAAATAAAAATTAATCGATTCACGGCAAGCTGCATATTCAAGTCAAGGTTTCACTTAAACTTCTGCGTGAAAAAAAAAATCGTTTGTTGAAGCCGGTTTTTTCGGCCGTGACTGATAGAGATCAAAGGGAAACCATTGCAGATCATTCTTTAGTTTTTATTAACGCAGACGACTATCGTCATTTCGAAATGAATAATTCTCGAATCTTCTCGATTGATGGATTTGCATGTGAAATTAAACATTCGAAGAAGTGTCTGCGTTTGATCAATAGGTCCCTGTAATGCTTATTCTATTTTATTTAATAAATGAATGACCAATCACATTTAGAATGCTATGCTGATCCTTAAGCAACCATGATGTATATATTTTTTTCCCTTACATAAGATAGATTCTTTTCCTCTTTATTCTTTAACTCTTCAAAGCACGTAAGATGTGAGTGAGCAAATATAATTTAACTTAATGGATTTTTTTTAATATTGCATCGAACATATATTCCATTAATATTTAAAAATAATTATTTTTTCCCTATCATGATCTAGAAATGTATCAAACATAAATTCTACTGACAATTAAAGACAAAAAAATTTTTTTTTAAGTTAGATATATACAGACATTTTTTTATTCTGTATCTTAAATGTAATTTTTAATTACTTTTAATAACAGAATAATTTTGATTTAAAAGATTAATTTTCTTTGTCCAATTTTAAACATTTGTACTTATTTTACATAAAATGACATAATTCTGAATAATTAAAAAATCACAAACAATTTGGTGATCCAGAAGTATCCATAAATTTCAATGACTTGCATACCGTAAAATCCGGCGTATAACGCGCACCCATACTTTCAAGCTGCATTTTTTTATTTTTAGGTATATTCGCCGTATAACGCGCACCCACTTTTTATGAAGGAACCTGAAATGTACGTGTGCAATGCTATTGTGTTTTGAAGACATTTTTTAGAGATATTATCCAAGATTGGGAAAAAATAATATACATATAGGACTACAACCCTTTGAGTTCAATAGAAATGTCATTTATTTTAAATAAATAGTACTCCAATTTATGTAGATTTCTTAATTTTTTTACGTTCATCTTATTTTTTTATTTTTAAAGCTGTCATTTTTTCCCCGGCGTATAACGCGCACCCGTAAACATTGATCTTGTGTTAAAAGTACGCTGGATTTTAAGGTATGTCAAATTTTTACATCTACTTTTTTTTTCTTTTAGGATGTTTTCTGAATAATCTGAAAAATAACCAAGAATTTATTTCTTACAACATTTATTTTATCAAACTTTAAGGCAACATTACTTTCAATTTGCAACATTGTAAATAATACATCTGTTTGTATAATAGAATTTTTAAAATTTCAAAGTATTCCATAGATAATTATTTTTAATTTTAACACGTATAGGGATAATTTATTTTATATTACAGTATAGATGAAAACATGAAAAACACATTTCATACTAGAAAAAAAATGAGTCTACACTGATAAAAATGATGAATATAATAAAATATGCTTCTCTCCATTGCAGTGCTATCCAAACCTTTTATCGCCACCTACTGATCGTTTGATAATTTTACCGCGGCCCGCTGAGGGTGGGACGTTGATTGCTTATATTTTAGATCGTTTGGATTTAATAATTTTAATTTAATTGTATTTAAATATGCCTTCAAAATTAAATTTAGTTACATAAAAAAATTAATATAAAGTGACTTAACATGGAATATAAAGTGATTTTCAAGGAAAGTAGCACAAACCCTAGAGAAATTACACCACAGTAAATAAAATGGAGGTAATTTAATGTTCCTTGGTGACGCGGTACCACTTGATTCACGGACTGGTACTAGTCCGCGGCCCGAAGGGCCACTGTTCTATAGGATAGCGAAGCCAGAATATAATATTCATGTTTCAGTTCTTTTATATCTGAAAAATATTCCAAATTCGGATCTTATTGTTTAACATTAAGCGAAGATAGCCATACTCAGTGGTATAGGCAAACCCTTCTTAATGGGGAGGTTTGCATTCTAAAAAACACGTAAACGAAAGAGCCCTCAGTCCCAATTTCTCTTTCACGATAATCAAAAATTCAAAAACGAAACTAAGAAACCGTCCCTCTTTCGTTCCCACAACAAACAACGTCTTCATTTCAATAGCACAACACCATCTATCTCCACCTATCCGCTGAGAGGGGGAGGGGGGAGATGGGCATCGTTGCCACTTCCAAAGTAAAAACTGTGCAGACGGAGAATCGTTTTCGAACCCGATCGATCCGGCAAGAGAGGAAAAAGGGTTCCGCGAGGAATTTCGAGTGGTATCTCTGTAGGTCATTGTACAGGAATACAGCAGCCACGTGTCTGACCTAGAAACTGTTTGAAGGCAGACGGCTTGGAACAGCATTCGCCTTTTCTGCTGAGCGTAATTATCGTACCTTCCCTCTCTTTTATTATGGATGTGTTGTAAAATACCCAAATTTAAACTATTTTCGGGTGTGAAGGTATTCGGAATGGTGCCAGTGAAGAGGAAAAAACAATGTAAAAAAAAGTGACGTAATGGTGAGAAAATGATGTTGAGTGTGTTCTCCATTTTTTTTTTTATCTGACTCGTATTATCAGAGAGGTCGTAGTATTGGGATTAGAACTGTGAATGAAAACCTGCAAGGCTATGAAAATAACTTTTACGTAAAAAAAAGATCTGTAAGCATTAAGGATGCTTTGAAAGTGGGATAATTTATACATTTACTTTTAAATAATAAGTAAATACTATATTTTTAATCAACAATTTAACTGCAGTTAAATCGAAAAAATAATTTACATCAATCCCTCCCCCTTCAAGGTTTGAACATGTGTCACTTTCTAATGACGTGTTTTAATATTTTCCTTCATGTTGGAAGCTATAACATATATTTTAATTTAATACTTAGAAGCTCATTTAACAGTGTAAATATGCTAAACTTCATTTTGAAATGAAAATAAAAAGTTTTTATACGTAATAATTATACATGTGAAATATATACGTGTGCGAGTTTGAGTGGAGAAATTTAAATTTCAAGCGAATATCAGTTCTTTCATCGCTTAAGGTGACCATGTTCGGAACCTTGATTTTGCACAAAAGCGTATAAATGATTAATTTTTTTGGTGTTTAGTGTCAGTTGAATTACAATATACATGATAAAAATGTTTTAAGAATATTATAACAAGGAAAAATTATTGAAATGGAATTTTTTGACAAACAAATTAAGAAAGAATGACATATTTTTCAAAACATTTGCCTTTTATGGGTAAAAAATACTTTTACAACATAATACTATTTTACGTATGCATAGCAAGACTTATATAATTAGGAGTGGATTTAATCATGTTTTAATGCATCAGAATAGAGAATTTTGAAAACACCGGTTATAATTTCAATTGATCATAACTCTGAAAATAATGTAAATTTTTCAAAACTTCTAGCTCATGTTCAGTACAGAAGTCCCAGCTATATACAGGCTCAGTACAGCGGCGTAGCTAGGTATCACAAGAGGCCCTGGTGCTAAAAAAAATGAGAGCTCTTCTTGGTAGGATTTTATCAAGTATAAAAGTAAAAATATATGAATATTGTAAATATACACAGGCACAATTTTTGTTTACTCAATTTCTCTTTCTTGGCGTTATTTGCACATAAACGCACCACTGGTTTTTTTTTGGGGAGGGTTCCATCTCTAATTTCAGTTTTATATTTTACGCAATATATTTCGTATGTGCTCAAGTACTTACTGACGATAAAAGGAAGGAGAAACGTAATGCTATGCAACAAAACGATGTTGGGGAATCCCTGGCTATTTATTTGAGAGGATTGAACTCACCTACCAGAGGACTTAGAGCAGGGGTGTCCAATCCAAATGATCTTGCGGGCCACTTCGGAAAATCATTATAATCTCGCGGGCCGCACACATAAAACATGTGCCTTTATATCAGATTTGGAAACAAAAAACATTTATTGGAGTGAAAACTTAAAACAGAATGAATAATTATAATTGTTTTCATTATTTGTCATGTATACAGACATAGATAATAGAATAATGTTTATATAATATGATAATGCAATGATCAAATAATGTTTAAAATATTACAGTTGCCATTTACTTGAAAATTACGGTGTTTCTATTGAATTGATCTTTCGTTGAAATTTTATAGTACTGTCATTCGCAAACGATTAAGTATACATTGTCCTTTATCTTAACCGTCCCGAATATTTTTTTTTAAACATTAAAAAACATCTCTGACTGCCTCTTGCTTTTTGGGCACTCCAAACAGAAAAGGAAGAGGAGAAACGAAAATCGCACACACACGGAGAAACATGTATCATCCATAGTAAAGGATATGCATAATGCAATTTGAAATTTATTAAAAAAGTAATTTACTATAGTAAAATCAAATGTAACTGTTGGATAAAATATAAATCTATTTTAATCCAAAGGATATTTCTATTATCAAAAAGGTTTATATTTTAAAACAAGAACAGGTAGCAGGCAAATACACTGTATATATATATATATATATATATATATATATATATATATATATATATATATATATGTTACCGGCAAAGTATGAAATGCCGGCATTCTATAGAATGCCGGACGTTTTCAGGCAAAGTATGAAATAAGAGAATTATTTCATACTTTTGCCAGTACTTATAGAATGACTAAAGCTGTTTTTAGCAAAGTATGAAATAAGGTCATAATAAGGTTACTATATAAATGACGTACATTTCTAAAATAATACAAATGTTGATTCTGACAAAATAATGAGAAGAGTGCCATTAAAAAAAATATTCAAAATACGTAAAGGTGCCTGATTGGTGAATCGTCTGCTTATTTTGCCGGAGGTTAGGGTTCGATCCCACGCAATAATTTTTTTTCTTTAATTCTTTTAATTATTTTTTAAAATTAAATAAATTTATTTATGAAAGATTTATTAAATATTAAATGATATTTTATGCAATTATTTTGTATTTTATAAAAGTAAAAAATTACTGTAACTATTTATATATATATATATATATATATATATATATATATATATATATATAATAAATAAATATTAAAATTTAATATAGTTATATATATATATATATATATATATATATATATATATATATAACTATATTAAATTTTATAAATTACCTATATTAGTAAACAATATTTATAATAAAAATATATAATAAATATTAAATGATACTTTTATATAAAAATTAGTTACAAATAGTTTTATACTGTGAAATACAATATCCTATAAATAAAACATTACATATAACATAAAATAATTTATAAAATATACTGTTATTAAATAAATTATTTTATAATTAATATAATAAAAAATGTCTTTTTATATATTATTAATTTAATTATTTTATAATTTTTATAAAATATTTAAAAAGTTCTTTTCAAATAAATTTATTTAAGTTTAATAAATTTATTAAAATAATTTTAATAAGTTTATTTAAATAATTTTAATAAATTAATTTAACTAATTTTATTAAAAATTAATAATAATTTCAATAATTTTAATAAGTTTATTTAAATAATTTTAATAAGTTTATTTAAATAATTTTAATAAATTTATTTAACTAATTTTATGTAAAATTAATAATAATTTTAATAAAAAATAAATAATTTTAATAAAAATTAATAATAATTTTAATAAAAATTAATAATAATTTTAATAATAAATTAATAATTTTAATAATAAATTAATAAATTTAATAATAAATGAATAATGATTTTAATAAAATTGAGTATTTTGACACTCCCGAACAAACCACAATGTGCAACTGACAAATTCTGAGCCTGAAGTACGCGTTAAAAGGTCTCGCGCACAATATTCAAAACGAATCGGAGATGTATTTCATACTTTGCCGGTTTCTTCCGGCATTCTATAGAATGCCTAGGCAATGTGTGAAATAAGAATCATTTCATACATTGCTGGCTATTTTTAGGCATTCTATAGAATGCCGGATTTCATACTTTGCCGGTAACATATATATATTTCCCCTCAGATAAGTTTCAAAATCAAAAACTTTAAAAATCTGATATTTAAAATTTTTTAAAAATCGGCGGGCCGCGTGTTGGACACCCCTGGCTTAGAGCTACAAAATGCTCCACCGAAATAGACAGGAAATTATACAAAAAAATGTGCATGAACAAGACAATATAATACAATATTATTATAATTATTTTTTAAAAAATATCTCAACAAAAGAGCAGAGGAAGGGGGAATTACATCAGTCTATTGCAGATACGAAAAGATTGCTAAATATTGAATCAGGAAATTAGCTTACTATGAATCATATTGTTCTTAAAAATAGATTGTAACCAGGAAGGAATTGCCTCTTATGTAGGTTTTTAAGAAGTACTAATAAGCGTGGTAAAATTTTTCATGGAACTCTCAAGTATAATATTAACAAAAAAAATGAAAAAAATTGAAAATAATATAAACTTGTTCGCAACACTAAGCAAACAACGGAAAGAATTTAGAGGAATTCCCTACAAGCTCAAAATTTAGCTGAATTGCCATGATTATAGTTATGTCCCAAGCGAGCGCCCCGGTGAACAACACTGCCTATCCCATTGATAGCTACGTCACTGGCTTAGTATTTATTATTACAAAACCATTTTCAAAAAAGGAGAATATTTTAAAAATACATCATTCTTCATTTTTAGTCAAAAAACTTTATTTAAATCATTTTTTCTTGAAATAATATTCTTAAGAGAATTTTATATGTATATTCTAATTCACACAACTGACACTAAATATAAAAAAAAATCACTTACACGCTTTTGCAAAATTATGGTTCCGGATGTAGTCACGGTCGCCTTATTTCTAAATCTTTTTTTAAAAAAAACCTTGTTTTGTGTGGTTAATTTATTTTACAAGAAAAATATTTATTCCGTTGACTCCAACTATAGTTTTAACCTTACTCTAATACCATTTTCAATGACTCCCACCATGAAAGACCTCGTCCGAGTAAAAAATGCTGAAGAAACGTTAAATATTTCAGTGGTTGAGGAAAACACAGTAAGAAATTTCATCAATGAATGGTTTTTAAATAACGAAAAAAGAGAGAGGAGCTATTTCAGTCTACAAAATAAATAACATTGGAGGGAGTTGTAATGAAGGGTAGAGTGAAAATTCCCTTTCCTAAAAACTGTAATTTATTATTTTTAAACATCAAGGCTTAAAGTAAAATCATCTTAACACAAATAAGTACAGGAAGAAAAAGTTATCTTTCGCTGCATCTTTTTATTTATATACCTTACCGATTATTCTTATGAAACAAGTTCTGAATACTTTTGAAGAAAGAACTATTGCATTGCTAGTACTATTTAAGTTTTTTTTTTTCAGAATTTGCATATAAAACGGAATAAACTAGATACTACGATAGTGTGGAATAAATATCTGTAAAAATTATGCCACAGAATAGCCAAATGAACTCAATCATAATTTATTTATTCGTTTAAAAATGAGTAATTTATATTCAAATTATAATGTAGCAGACCATTTTTTTATATTATGAGTATATATATATATATAGGAATAAATCAGATATTATAATGTTAGTTTGCAATAAATATCTGTAGAAATTATACCACAAATGAGACAAAAAAATTCAATCATGATTTATTTATTCATTTAAAAATAGTAATTTATACTTAAAAAACCAAACAATCTATATTCTTTTCCAATAAATTTTGAGGAATTTTAATGTAGTTTTTTCCATCTGCATATGATTTTCATATGAATTTATTTATCAAAATAAAAATAACAAAGTTACGTATTCAATGGCAGATAATTTTAAAAAATATTTTGTCGTTCATCTAATAATTAGTAAATGCAAACAAACGTTTTTTTTTTTTTTTTTTTTAGAAATGCATAATAAATATGTACATAACTTTTGATGATTGTGTTCATAATACCATCCACAACTATAGACTAAATGTTTTAAAAAATTCCAAGTTTGCCAATAAACAAGAAAAAATTCCACATTCGTTAATTAAAACAACTATTCATTTTATTTCATTTAATTTATCGAACAAGTAAAAATTAAGTTTTTTCTAACTAAGATTTCCCAATACAAACAGAAGATTCTCGCATAAATAAAACTAAAAATTATTAATTGTAAAAGTATTTCTGGGGTCAGAAATACCCCTTTTTTGCAATGCAAACACATTTACAGAGACATTTGTGTAGAAACGATAATGGAATGAGAAATATAAAATCAACAAAGATGAAAACTGGGATTATCTAAAAGATACAACACAAATTCTGTGTTGAACATTAAAAAGATTTATCCGAACGTATTTTGCCAACGTTACAAAACAATTTATTTACACTCTGAAAAAGTCTGTCTCGTCTTCATAAAAATACTTGTTTCGAGCGTTCTTTCTCCATAGTTTTGAATTTTGTCAAACGTTCATTTAAAATCTTTCAAATAGTAAATGACATAGATTTAAAATTTTTTTTTTTTTTTTACTTCAAACAGTTTAACGTAGGAATATTTTTGTATATAACAAAAAAACATAATCGAAAGCTTTCTACATCCAAAATTTATTTTAAGGGGAAAAAAAAGTTCTAAATTTGGAAACATTGTAAGCGCAATACTTCTCACCAAAACAGATAACCTTAAGTTAAAATTGAAAGAAGTATTGGACAAGTAAAGCGGAACCGGAAACGGAAGTTTGGAACAAAAAAAAATCACTTAGTACAAACACTTTTCTATCGTTTGGGTGAAGGGGGAACAATACGTGAAGTGATTAGCTGAGCTTCCTTGGGAAGCAAATTTTTAGAATTTCTATAAGTATGGTATAGAATTATATTTATTTCTAAGAAATTATTTTTCCTTTCTTTTTATAATAATTTTTTTTTTATGTTAACAAATGATTGAAAAAATAAAATTGCACAATTCACAGAAATGCTGTCGTTTTGGAAAAAAGTAGTCTAACTTTCGTAGACAATAAAATATTAGTGAAAATTGAAAGTTTTCAGAGACAGCTTCAAAATACATGCCAATCAAATGACTCATACTTGTCATTGATTTCAATATGTCCATATAAGTCGTTTAAATTGTCAGTAACATTTTACAATTCATAAAAGTATTACAAAAAGTGTTTACATTACGAAGTTCGAAACATGTATGTTGAACATCAGCTGGATGAAAAGCAGCTGCAAATTTTGATATGATAAAAAAACGAGAATAAAAAAATAAAGGTGTTAGTTGTGCATTTATTTTAAAGAACTCTATTTCGGTTTTTTTAACGTAGTGTTCTCTCTTAGTGAATACTGATAATAACTTAAAATAAATCAGTTTATGTGTAATTAATATATAACCTAATATATTAATTATATTATATATTGTACCCATTCTTAAATTTCAGTGAGTTGTAATTCATACAATATGAAATGCAAAAAAAAACCATACAGCTTATGTTGAAATTGCTTAAACACGTAATTTTAATTCAATTGGTCGAGCAAAATCGGGAAAATTTCAATTTTTAAAAAAACTAAATTTTCAAACTAATTTCCCTAAATTAAATAAATATTTTTTTTATTTTTCTTCAAAATTCAAAAAAGTAGGTAATATTTTTTTAAAAAAAAGGAGCAAAAATTTTTTTTTATTTTTAATATTTTTTTTGGAAAAAATCGAATAATAATTTCCAAACGATTTAATCTGTTCAATCATTCTTGGCAAAAATATATCCCATTACGAATACTATTGCGAATCTCTATAGATCGACCACTACGAGAAAAGCTTTAGCTTCGTCTAAGTCACGTGGTTAGTAGGCAATTCTATTATCTCATTGGCATTGTCATAAGCACCCATTTTTACCATACCATAAAGAGTCATAAAAATATAAAAATTCTCTATCATGTATTAGTACAATAAGTTAATTAAAATAGTTACATTAGTTTATTTTTTGGTAGGTTTTCTACACACTTCTCCCTATAAAAAATGAACCTGTCCACCGAAGAGCTAGTGTTCTTCTCGCCATGGTCGATCTATACGTAATATAATTTGAGTAGAAGGAGTTAGGAGGGTCTCGGAATATCTCAAAACCCATCAAGATCGAAGTGACTGTGCTGAAAATGTTTTATTTATATCTTTGACAAAAAGAGCATAAAATGAATAATTTTATTACTTGTTTCAATAGCTGTGTACACAAAAACCGAAGCTTCAATGCCACATTTTTCGGTCTCAGTGTAACTACAGGAAATATTTGCACAGTGAAGGACGAAATAAAAATAGGTGATTTAATATTCCCATCGGTAGATAAAACGCTTTAATTGATTTTATTAATTTCACCGATTCTGCTCCTCACCACAAGCCCCTCTCTAAACTTAGCAACTACGGTGACTGACTACGTTCGGAATTGTGATTTTGAAAAAGCGTATGAATGAATAATTTTTTGATATTTAGTGACAGTTGAATAAGAATATACATATAAAACTTTTTAAAGAATATTATTACAAGAACAAGTTATTTAAATGCAATTTGGGGCAAAAAATGATGAAAGAATAACATATTTCCCAAACATTCTCCTTTTCTGAAAAGTGCTTTTATACTAATAATAATGTTTTGCCTATATATAACTAAAACTTCTATAACGAGAGGTTGAACTAAGTTTTGAAACATTCGTATAATTTTCAAAGTTACGATGAATTTAATTTCGAAAGGGCGTATTTTTGTTAAAATTTCGCTACTCTGATATAATAAAATATGAATAAATACACTCCCAAACTATATATTTCCAAAATCCTAGTTCAGACTCTGTACAGAAATCTTAGCTATATGCAGTCAATATATTATTACAGAGAAAGTTTTGAAAAAATATCACTTTCTTCCTTTTTTACCAAAAAAAAAAATTCCTTTAAATAATTTTTTTCGTAATAATATCCTTAAAACAGTTTATATGTACATTTTAATTCAATTGATACTAAATAACAACTGAAAAACTATCCTTTTATACGTTTTTTTTCAAAAATCAAGATTTCAAACGTAGTCTGTCACTTTATTATATACTAATCTGTTTACACTTATCTTTAGCACATTTCCTGAGCGTGTTGGATTCACAAGGCCCAAATGTGAAAACAATACATTTTACAGAGCCCAATTTGTTATATAACAAATTTCGACAAATATATAGTATCTCTAACCCCAAAACAACATTACGGTATCCGACTACGTTCGGAACTGTGATTTTAAAAAAAGCGTATAAAAGGATAATTTTTATGATATTTAGTGTTACTTGGTGTATAAATGTATAAAAATTGTTTTAAGAATATTATTAGAATAAACATTTATTCAAATACAATATTTTGGCAAAAAACTTCAATTACTATGATTTCAAATTTTTTCATGAAAAGTGGCGCGGTACATTATGGGTATCGGATCGTCTGTTTTCACGAGTTCGACAGTACCACTAAGACCCCGTGTAGAAGGATGTACGCTAACTGTGAGATGAAACGCTCGTTGGTTGGTAGTTAGGAGAGGTGCCAGCTCGGTGTCTCCAATTGACCATGGTTAAAATTATGTCGTTAAAAAACCTTGTCGCTGAACAGTGTGACGTTAATATTCACTCACTCACTCTCTCTTTTATAAAAAATGCTTCTATAATAATATTTTATTTATATAAAGCTAAGATTTATCCAGAAGGCCAGAAACAGAATCTTTGAAAAATTCACATTATTTTCAGAGTTACTACAAATTAAAATAATTATTGACGTTACTTTTTTTTAAAAAAAAAACTTCTTTCCTCTGTTGTATTAAAATATGGATAAATCCTCTTCTAAGTTATATAATTCAAAAATCCTAGTTCAGGTTCTATACAGAGGTCTGAGCTATATATCGGCAAAATATTGTTATTGCAGAAGCATTTCCCATAAAAGGAGAATGTTTTGAAAATATGCAATCTATGCTTATTTTTTACCAAAATAATTGAAATAATTTTTTACTGTAATAAAATTATTAAAACAGTTATATACATGTACTCTAATTTAAGTGACAGTAAATATAAAAGTTATCCATTTATACGTTTATGCAAAATAACAGTTCCGAACGTAGTCGGATACCTTAATAACATCTCACCATCATTCAAAATCATATTTTTAAACGAACAATCGCGACAGAGACTCAAAAACAACTCTCTTTTTAAAATCTCCTAACAAACTAACAAGCAAAAAAACCACGCAATCTCTCAAATTAAATATACCCTCTTTCATTCCAGTTGAAGCCACCAACAACGTAACCTAATCCCAGTAACTCAGTGACGATCTTTATCGATTAGAAGCCAAGAAGAAAAACATAGTATCGCTTTCATCCACATTTAAACGAATCAAAACGGAGGAGTGCGCCAAGACGGGGGGTGCGTCCAGGCAGTAAACAAACTGCAGTGACATCACGAAGAACATAAATAGAAACAACCCCGAACACACCTCTCTTTTCTTCATCCCGAAGCTCCCGGATGGGACGTCCTTGATTCTGCGCAAGTCAGTAGCGCTGGCAACAAATTCCTAACTGTTTGTCTAATGAGGATCAAAATAAAGAACATATGGTTGGCTTTTTTGGCGACTTGAGGGGTAATAGTTTAAATAGAATGGTAATGAGCCGGTGTGTTTTGATGGATGAAATGAAAATTAAGAGAGGTCTTTTTAAATTAAAAAAAGGAATCTTGTTTTGGAGTATCTTTTTTGTTCTTAGTTGGTTCGAATGCCAGATGTTTTCTACTCTCTTTAGTGTGGAGAAAATGGTTATGAAACGAATTGGACAGAAAGGATTATATTTTTGCATGCCATATCTGTCTAGTTATTAGGCATTGTTTAATTTGTTACAAAGAGTACGTTTTATTTTTATGAAATACAAGATTTTTTAAAAAATTTCTTTATTTAAAAATAATAATGGATCTTTGAAAGAATAAAACCAATAACGATACATTTTACCCCAACATTTATTATTGCACTTAGGTTAAGTCATGGGGTCGACAGTGGCGTAACGTACACCCCCGCAGCACCACGAGGGGCACAGAGCTCTAGGGGGCCGAAGCCTGAACGACGTCAATACGTAAGATCCGTCTTGGGGCCCAAAAATCCCGACTTTGCAGGGGGACTCTAATATTCTCCGTTACGCCACTGGTGGCCGAAGTAGTCTAGTGGTTATGGTCTCGAACTCATGGTCAGCGTGTCATGAGTTTGAGTTTTAGAGCCTCTGAAGACCTACCATGTAGAAAGGATGATGCACGTTAAATCTGTCGAGGCTCCCATTGGTGTGGTGTGGTGTGGTAGTTCGGAGAGTGGGTGCCGTCTTAGATGCCTTTCTCGACATTTGACCATGGTTCAAAACTACAAGATCCATCACCAAAAGTCATCTAACTGAACCGTGAGATGTAAATATTCCACACTCATGCAAAATGGTTCAGTAATCCTAAAAGTTTTCCCTCGCCTCTGAAATGGACGATCCTTTAAATAGCAAACATTTTGACTAGAGCGGACCTCTTTTTGGAGACGTGTATTTAAATTTGAAATCACGAAAACTTTATCATAAATTACAGACCTAAACATATTTAATAACAGAAAACAACGTTTCCAAAGATTTCATTTTAGAAATTGTAATTTTTTTAAAGGTTCAAAAGGAAAAATTTAAAAAATTATTCTCCTCTCAGCAATTATTAGTGACAATAATTTCCCTACGAACGGTTAAAGAACGCCGAGTTAGTACGAGTATATAGCTTTGTCATTAATAAACTATAAAATTTTATTCACAGGCGCATCAAGTAATCATTTAATTATAACTTTTTTATTTATTATTAGCAATCCATGTTCCTTCTTAATAAACCTCCATACTCCAGCTTAAATAAAACGGGTCGCGTTAAAAATTTTTTGATAAATCCTGGGTGAGTGAGTATTTATTAATGTCGCTTAGAGTTAAGAGTTATATAACGTCGCACTATATAGCTGCACGAGAACTATTGGCCACGGATCTCGTAATTTTGAACCTCGGTCAAGTGACAAGAATGACACCTGAGCTGGCACCCCCTTCTTCTAACTTCCACACCACGCCAACGGGAGGACATTTGAGCCTGGACATATCCACCCCCACTGCTCTTCAGCGGTACTAGGCTCGATCTCATGACCTGCCTGATACTAGTCCGTGACCTTGATTCTTAGGTTACAACAGCCTCTTATTAATGTCGCATTCTGAAGCAATAAAACTAATGGCGACGGACCTCGTAACTTTGAACCATGGTCAATTGATGGACGGCACTTGAATTGACAACCCTCTCCTAACTACCATACAACGCCAACGGGAGGACTTTGAGCCACGACAGATTTAACGCGTGCATCAACCCCTCTACAAGGAGGGTTTTCAGTGACATCAGGACTCAAACCCGCGACTCTACAACGCCGGACACGAATTTATGACTATGACCACTAGGTCACAGCGGCCATTGATAAATCCTGGACTACAGTAGAAAAAAATGAAATCAGAGTAGCTAGTAAAACAGCCGCAACTTACTTTCCTCTTTATTTTAATAAAAACAAGACATAAAAACTTACTTAACAAACCTTTTAATCGGTTGGCAATATTTTTAGAAAAAAAATTCTGCTTTAAGGCGGTTAAAATGCCGAAACTGTTAGAAGTACATGACGTATTTTTCTATTTTTCGCCCCTGAATATGTGTTTGTCATGGTTTAAGTTCTTGAGACAGCTGGCGACAGACACTCATGGAGATAATGTCCAGACAACTCATGCTTTCGTGTATAAGACATCGTCTATCATTCAGGGGAAAACTATTTTCTTGTCTGTTTCCCCTTGACTTTCATTTGAGAAATGCATGTTTTAACGTGAGTTTTGCACGAAAATTCATTAAAAAGCTCCATTCGTTGATTGCTATCATAAGCGAAACATGTAACAGGAATAGAAATATGTGCTATCTTTGTTGTTTGAGCCATTAGTAAGAAAACTGATATATGAACAGAGCAACTGAAGAAAATGTCCTTTTTATTATTTTAACGTTACAGAAAATTTAAAAAATTTTTTTCGTTATCAGAACATTAAAAAAACCCCGCCCATGCTATAGAATACTTCGAAAAATTTAAATTTTTTTGAGAACATTCCCTTTTTTTCAGTCTGTTTTTTTTGTAAATTAAAGGGTTTTTAAAGTTTGTTCTAATTTTTATTTTATTTGTGTATTCTTATTACATTCTGTTGTTGTTGCTAATGCCACTTGCCTGACGGAGTCAGACACGAAATTCATCGCGGCAAAGTATTAGATGTGCGCCTTTCGTTATCCGGAGCTTTGAACACCATAGAGGAAACAGTATGATGTGGCTCAGTTGCACTCTAATTTTGAGGGAAAACACTCTGGAAGCGATTAGAGGCCCACCTTTCTTCCCCTTCCACCGTCCTCACGAGAAGACTTGAGGCTCGATATTATGTTCTATCAGATTTAACTTCTCACAGCAAGTCTACGGTCACTTTCCAAGGTTTATGCAAATTCACAAAATACTGAAAGGAACTGCCTATATCTTCTATAGTTTTCTGGGAACTATATCTTCTAGAGCGAGGGTCATAGTAGCCGAGTAGCCATGGTCATGAATTTGGCCATCGTTGTCTACTTGGGGGTCGAAACCTAGGGCCACTGAAGACCTACCATGTAGAGGGGCTGATGCATCATAAGTTACAATTATCTCCCGAAAATCAGCCATCCTCACGCGTTCAGTCCTCATAGGGGAAAAAATGTAAACTAAGATTTTGTTTAATAGAGTGAACTCGGGGTGACTGTTTCTCGGGGATTGTTTGATATCTCTAAACCCCTTTCGGTTGTAAGCTCTGCTCCCTTGGGCATTCTGCCAATATCCTTCGTGCTGATTCAGAGTGCGATATTAATAAATGCTAAGTCACAATACAACAATAACATTCCATTTTTAATTGCTAAAAAACACGAAGTTAAATACAAACACGTCGAAATAAGTAGGGTACTAGACCAGTGGCTCCCAATCCCCCCGGGGCCCGTGGGTAACTACCCCCGCATGCGGGGGGGCAAACCCCATTTATTTATGGTTTTTCAATCCTTTGTAGATCCCCCTTTGGGGCCCCCAAAACCCGACTTTGCGGGGGCCCCAATATTCTCGGTTACGCCACTGCGTGGACCGATACTGGTCCTTGGATCGAATGGTACCGGGCCAACCCAGGAACATTAGATTATTTTTTTTTTATTTACTGTGGTGTATTTCTCCCCCCTTTTTCAATATATATTTTTTTGGGGAGGGATTTTATTTTTGAAGCATGTTTAAAAACAAAAAAAAAAAAAAAAAAAAAATTCTTAAATTAAAACAATTGAAAATAAAAACAATGACCGTCCCCTTCCCTTTCAGCGGTTAGCGGTAAAATTATCAAACGTTGACCAGTCCGCGGTGATGAGTGAGTGAGTGAATATTAACAAACACTGTTTAGCTACACTAGGGCTTTAGGCGACGAACTACGTAATTTTGAACCATGGTCAAGTGACGTGGACGACACCTGAGCTGGCACCCCCTCTCCTAACTTCCACACCACACCAACGGGAGGACGGTTGAGCTCTCGACAGATTTAACGTGCATCGCTCCCCTACACGGCGGGTCTTTAGTGGTACTAGGCTCGAGCTCATGACAAGACTAGCCATGATCCGATACCTTGACTACTCGGTCCACAGAGATAAAAATATTGGAAAGCAGCATACTGGACAACCGAAGGCCGGTTAAAGAAGTGGCTAATCAACACAGTCACACACAGAGTAAAAAAAAAACATTTTAAATTGATCTGTGATAAACATACCATTCTCCATAATTCTTCAGTTCCATGGAAAACGTTTGAATAAATGACGTTCAAACACAAAAACAGCGCGTAATACTGCCCGAACTACATTACATCTTCGAAATAGTCAGTCTACAGGCATGCAAAGAAAATGGAAATTTGATGTCATGTTACACGACACCAAGTCGTCGAGAAACGACGTTATGCAACCCGAACAATGGAACATAAAACCGATGGGTCGTGACAGTCGTCGTAATATCCGTGGACCAAACCCCCACAATGTTTCTGTTAAGGATTGCACCAGACTTGATTTTAAATGCGCTGCGTCAATCGGATAAAAAATCACGATTTCAAGGTGACATAATTCAAAATGTTTTCGGTGAAAATTCTGCAGTATTTTTATATGCGATTTCAAATTTTTTAAAAAAAATGCAGTACACACAGAATAGCTCTGCCATCTTAGAATAACATATTCTTTCTTTATCTCAATAATATTGTTATAAGGTACTAAAAAAGAATAATTTCTGGTGATTAGTTAAATTAGAATACTTTTTTTTATTAACAAGAAAAAATAAATATAGAACATGTTCCTAAAGCAACACGAGGACTATTGGCAACGCACCTCATAATTTTGAACCACGGACAACGCCCCGGCAACTTTTGACACCACCCCTCACTATTCCGCTCACGAACTGGATGCAACCGGAGGGTAAAGACCGTATCACACGTACACGTTTCAAGCAATTTTTCGTTCAATTCGTGCAATTTTTACTCAGTTGCCATAGCAACCGCATTAGAACAACTTTTTGGTAGCGAGCTCAAAAAGTTGTTCCAAATAAAATTGCTTGAAATTCCAGCCAATGGGGTTCTTCGGCGCCCTACGTCATAAACAAGATGGCGGCTCCGGTTTTGTCTAACACTTTAGATATGCCGTATATTTTAATGGTGTATAATATTTTAACGGCGTATAATATTTTAAATAGAATGGTGCTCTATTTTTAGTTTACACTCGTCAGCAATTGCGCAAGTGAAATGAAAGAAAGAATTTTGGATGCTCATTTTACGAAGAAGAAAAATCGGCGAGTGATTTTTCAATGTGGAGATAGAGAACGGCTGACGTCAGAGCGTGTCGTTTTGTTTACGGCAACCCTTCCCCCTCAGATTCGGCCAAAAATTGGACGAAAAAATTGCATGAAAAATATACGTGTGATACGGCCTTAAAAGGGGTCGTCCGCTATGATCCCGAAGCCTAGGGATGGCAGAGAGAGAACGGGAGATGTGGTCTGAAAACTTCGCTGAGAACGGACACAAAACTACTCCCTCACAAAAACTACAGGACTCGGACTCTAATAATCTAATAAGTTTAATAACTTCAATGTATGATCTGTAAATAATAGCTGTGATGTAAATAAACTAAATATTTAAATGAATCAATATCACGTTACCTTTATTTATCTCAAACGTCACAATCACCAAAAAGCCCATTGTATACCTCTAGGGTAACATTAATTAAAAATAAGTTCACTACTTTTTTCTATTGTAGCATTTAAATTTAGTTTTAAAAAGATATTATTTACTGCAGTCGCGATTTTTTAAAATTAGAGAACGATGAATTTTTTTAATGGAACATTTTTACAATCAAAGATGGGAAGAATTTAACCCTTTGCGTACCAGAGACTGCGCTTTCTAATATCCCGAGAAATCTCAGATTTCTGGGGATATTGACCTTGACGTTACGAAGCACATTTCATTTTCCCTTTTGATGCCGATTAAGATGCATGTTCGTTCGTGCTCACTTTCTCAAATTTGTATTACTATTTTTGTTGCTTACATTTTCTTACCAATAGGGCATCGTTGTTGGAATTCAACGAAAGTGATGCTGAATGAGAATATTAGCTGGAAACTGACGAATACGACAATGACTTTGATACGGATTTATCTGTGATAAACAAATGTAACGAAAATGAAAATTCATTTATGCAATGTATGTGGAAAAGCTTTTTGTTCCGAGGAGCATTTCGAGCAATTTCACAAATATTTGTAGTTTAAAATCTAATTTTTCGATTTTTTTTCAAATTTTTGTGACTCAGACATTTTGTATCTTAACTTTCGTAATTTTAGGCAATCCCAATAAAAGAATACCTATCTTATAATATTTCCTGTGAGGTTACACTGGTTGTACATCCGAATAAGACATGTATCCACAAGTGATTACAATGGGATATTGCCCTATACATAGCATGTTTCCAAAACTACATCAGAAAATATTTTTGTTGTTTTCAACAATTCATTTAATTAATAATACATCTTTTGTGCCCTTCTTTGTGGTTAAATCTCTCGCACTCTCCATTTAAATGCGAGATCAATCACTTTAAGGTATCCGAATACGTTCGGAACCGTGATTTTGCAAAAGCGCATAAATGGATAATTTTTAAGATATTTAGTGTCACTTAGATTAGAATACATGTATACAATTGTTTTAAGGACATTTTGACAAAAAAAACTATTTAAATACAATATTTTGGCAAAAAATTAACTTAGAATAATATTTCTTAAAAATGTTCTCCTTTTGTGAAAAATGATTCTATTATAATAATATTTTGCCTGTATATAGCTCAGACCTCTCTACAGAGGCTCAACTAGAATTTTTGAAATATATAACTTAGAAGTGGGGTTTATCTATATTTTAATACAACAGAGGGGTGCAATTTTAAGAAAAAAACGGCGTTAATTATTTCAATGGGTTGTAACTCCGAAAATAATGTGAATTTTTCAAAAATCATTGTTGAGCCTCTGTAAAGAGGTCTGAGCTATATGCAGGCAAAATATTAATACAATAGAATCATTTTTCACAAAAGGAGAACATTTTGAAAAAATATTATTCTAAGTTAATTTTTTGCCAAAATAATGTATTTAAATAATTTTTTTTTGTCAAAATATCCTTAAAACAATTTTACACATGTAGTCTAATCTAAGTGACACTAAATATCATGAAAATTATCTCTTTATGCGCTTTTTTTAAAATCACGGTTCCGAACGTAGTCGGATACCTTAAGTATTTACAAAATCTCTAAATTAAAAATTATCAATCTAAAGCCTTTGCAGACTAATTACACACAGCAACAGAATAATGATAATATTTACACAGCAACAAAATAATTGTAATATTACTGCTCCAGCCATTTGGCGATAAATCACCATTTACACGCTCAAAAGCGACGAACTGTTTCGATTACTTATTCATACAAAACAGTCGAGATCCATTTGGGTCCAAGACAATAAACCATTCAATATTATTTCCAGTAATTGGTTCCTCGAACAAAAGACGCTGTCTTCTGCTCAACCATTTCAGACTAACAATGCAAGATCAAAAATACTAACCACCTTAACTACATCACAACAAACACGAAACCAGCACTAAATTTTATATATATTATATATATATATAAATCGAACCAAAATAGGTTACCGTGTCTACGTTTCAATCCAAATCAATAAAATCATATGTAAACTTTGTTTAAATTGCTTAGTTCAAAATATGTGACTAGTTACATGCAACTAACTACGTTCATACGTTACCCATAGAAACGAACGAGAATGAGTGAATATAGTTCTAATTTTTTAAAAAATGTTTTTAAGTGGAAAAATTAACCTACATTTTTGAAAAAAGGCTTTACATACATTTCAATATTTTGTATATAAATGTAACAATACGTGATATTTTTTATTTAACCAGTTAAAAAACTGTAATTAACGAGTATACTCGTCATGGAGAAACTGCAAGATTTTGTGTCATGACGAGTATACTCGTCATGTGTAAAAAGTAGTGCACTGGCTATTTAAATTGTAACTTTTGAGAAAAACCAAACATATTCTCTGATTTTAATATGTTAAGAATATTTTGAGGCAAGGCCGGAGTAAAACAAATAAATGAAAAATTTGAAAAATTCAAGATGAACTCAGGGGTCCGGCTGACCTGCGTATAAGTTCGCATAACGAATTTATTTATGTGCAATGATAATGTTTTTTAGATGTTAGTTTAAAAGGGGCAAAGGCAAAAGTCGGAAAGTTGGTTTATAATCGTTTTCCTTCAGGTATGGTCAGTTTATAACAACGTTTAAATTCTACCTTTATATTATTTAATTTTCCTTGCGTTTTTCGAATAATATGTATGTAATATATGTTTATGTTAACCAAATAAATAAGTATTAGTCATAAAATTGGCAATTTTATAAAATATACCCCCTTTTTTATCCAATGTTTTAACAGTGACACTTACTCTGTGATTGACGAGTATACTCGTCCTCACTTGATTTCCGTGACACACAACGGGAGTGGCACAGTTAATTGGTTAAAAAAATAACTTCTCAAACCTGTGTGAGCTAAGCAATTTATAATTTTTTTTATGAAGTATCAATGAATTTATGCATGGTCTGGAATTCTGGAGAGTAATGTGTCAGCTTAAGTGCCCTTGATGTAAAATTACGAGGTCTGCCACCAATTACCTTGAAGTTGCTTCTGAGTGCGATGTTAATAAACAATTGATCAATCAATGTATTTTTCCAGTACAAGTTTGTAAAGGTCCGCCAAACGCGTCTAAGGATGTGGGAGAGACGGAAGGAAGACTTGGCACATTCAAAATACTTCCATTTATTCTCAGTACCACCACCAACACAAATTCAATTAACCAAAGTTAAGAGATGCACCCAAATATCAAATATGGAAAGCATTTAACGAGGTATGCGAGGTATGAGAAGATTTTAAATAATTAGATCACTTACGTCTAGTCAATAGCTTCTACTTCTTAGCTACCTAATCTAGTTTAATTCCTAGCTGACAGATCGTCAACTTTAATATTATAATAATCAGCTACTAAATATTCCCGCCTCACTTCAAGTTTAATAAATCACTGCTCGCCGATAGCAGTCTAACCTCTCTCTCCTACTAACCTGAAAGTTTCAACTTTATATACATATCTGAATTTGCACGGTCACAACTTCTTCGAGAGGAAGTTTTATAATATAATAATTTTTAAAGACCAGTATTTCCCAAGAGGATTAGATTTTAAAGGAACGCGGATAGACCCGTCACAAGTTTAGGAAAAGATCCACGAAGATCACAAAGACATCAAAGATAGTCTAGAATTATTCTTTGAAAATTATCAGTTAAGCATATTGTACAGTTTTCTTTCATTACATTCTGACTTAGGAATAAAAACTGTAACCTTTATAACACCTTCACTGAGCCGCGTGAGTGAGTATTTATTAACGTCGTAGTCTAAGCAATTTATTGGCGACGGACCTCGTAATTTTGAACCTCGGTCGAGTGAAGAGTACTGAGATGGCATCCCTTCTCCAAGCTTCCACACACGCCAACGCGAGAACATTGAACCAAAACAGATTTAACACACATCAACTCCTCTACATGGTGAGTCTTCAGTGACGTCTCGAACTCATGACACGTTGACCACGAATTTGTGACTTAGAGGCTACTCAGCCATCCTATTAAAATAAAAAATAAAAACATCAAAGAAAATCTGAAATTATTCTTTGAAAATCATTAGTTAAAAGTACTGTACAATTTTCTTTTGTCATTCTGACATCGGAATAAAATCTGAAAGGTATTCCACCTTCATTGACCCGGGGGGAAATGTAATATCTAAAAGATTTCAAGAGAAAAATAAGTATAACAATAAAAAATCCTTCATTTTTTTAAGCGCTTTTATTCAATCTTAGACAAATTCAAAGAAAGAAATATAACAAAGGTTTTTATATCCATGCTGGAAACGTTTTATCATAATACCAAGATTCAGCAACAAAAAAATCTAGTACAATATTTTTCAATTATATTAGTTATAAGATGCCAAAACTAATAAAAACTGTTTTGTTTTTCTTAGATACGAAATTTATCGAATATTTAAATATTTAATAATATTTAAATAATGCACACAGACCCGAAAATCACCAACAAAAAAATTGCCCCTTCACCACTACATAATGCAAAAATCAAAAAAAGAATGTTTCATTATCCTTTCAAATATTCAAAATCAAACCGGTAATCCCCTTAAACCTATAGAAAAAACTCTCATATTTTTATCGTTTTTACGTATTACATCACTATTTAAATAAAAACATTTTGTATTTTCCCCAGCAGATAAGCTTCGAAACTCAAGAAAAAAACAATAACCATCTTCACGATGAAATAGTAAAAATAAAAAATTGTCCGGGTTTAAACTATGACATTTCACATTCTCTCAATCTCAAGCCGAAAAGATTCAAAAACCAAAAAAGCAGCAACTGCCGTCTCTAAACACTCTCACATAAAAGCACACAAAGCCATAAATCTGAAATTCCCTAAATCATCTTTTAAACAGGTCAGAATGTCTGTACCTCGACCCCCATCAATAAAAGCCCAAAATCTATCCCCATTTTTCATTGCGAACAAATTCGGAGAAGCAGCGCGTTCTAAGTTTATACCTCGAGCGATTTTCTGGGAGCAGCACCGGGAATTATTATTCTACAAGGTAGCTAGGAGGCGGGGCTTACAGATTTCGGCACGTGTTTCGTATCGATCCATTTATTTCCAGGTTGCTTGACTCCGGCAACTGCCACGTGGAAGCCGGACAACCATTCAGGTCCCGGATTGTAGCTCCCGGATAGGCACAATGCTAGAAATAAAAGCTTCCGTCCAGAAGCAGACATACTGAATGGTCATTCCAAAAAGGGAAAGATAATGATGAAAACGGATTTTGATAATGGATCTGACGTATTAGTGATAACATTAGATCGATATGTTATGGGAAATAACGGGTGATGTAAAAATAAAAAGTGTTGATAAGTTATTAAGGGAATTGATGGGTGATTACATACTTTGAGGAACACATGAATCATTCGCGGTTATAAACAGAGCACACGGACGTACGCGTGCGCTTCCCAAAACAGGAAATAACACGGATTCTTGTGCGAAAGAATATAATTCGAGTTTATTTATTCGAATAAAAGCATAATTAGAACGATTGCATTAATGCATGTTTATATTGCCATGTTTATATTCCAAGATGGCTGACTGCGTTTGGAACCGTGATCTTGAAAGAACTTACAAATGAATAATATTTTGATGTTTAGTGTCAGTTTAATGAGTATATACATATAATATTTTGTTTCAAAAATATTACAAAAAAAAATATTTAAGTTCAAATTTTTAGGCAAAAAATAAAGAATGACACATTTTTGAAAATATTCTCCTTTTATGAAAACTGTTTCTGTAATAATAATATATTTTGCCTATATATAACTAAAACTTCTATATCGGGGATGAACTAAGATTTTTGGAAAAATTCACGTTATTTTCAGATTCATTATCAATTGAAATAACAATGGCTGTTTTTGTTCAATTTTTTCAAAAAGCAAAAACAAAAAAAAAAAATTAGCAACCCTAACCGGTCTGGACGCTCCACCCCCATAGCCCTTGATTTTTTTTCGATTGATGGTAATCCTACATATATTTTCTGTAAAATTCAATAAAGTATTTGTTATTAATAATTAATTTTATTAACTAATACTATATATAATTATTTATGCAATGATTTACTTTCTACTGTTTTTGTTCCCTATAATCGACAAAATCAAAAGAATATATCTGGCGGCATATTAGGGTATAATAAAAGAATGGCTGACTTTCGACCTTAGACCCCCCCTTGAAAAATTCCTGTGTGCACAACTGCCTAGATATATATAGGAAAAATTACGAAGACAATAATAATGCCATATAATTCCTTTCATACATAATATATGTCACCGAGATCACAAAAGCATCATTTCGATAGACTTTATCGAACAGGTTTAGAATCAATTGCAACAGCGACAAAGTAAATAAAAATTCAAGACCAAATCACTGAAGTAACGAAATGAAAAGAATAATATCTCTGATAAAGATATAAAATAAAAAAACTGATGTGAAACATGTGTTTAAAAAAGTACAGATGCATCTAAATATTGCTGAAATTTAAACAAATATAACACAGAGTGATTATTAACGTTGCACTTTGAAGATAACGAGAACTATTTGGGGACGCACCTGCCACTGAAGATTCACCGTGTAGAGGGGCGCATGCGCATTAAATGTGTAGAGGCTCAAAGTCCTCCCACTGGCGTGGTTTGGAAGTTAGGAGATGGGGTGTCAGCTCAGGTGTCGTTCTTGTCACTAGACCCTGGCTCGAAATTGCGAGGTCCATTTCCAGAAGGATTCAGTGTAATCGCCTCGTGTTGCTTCAGAGAGAGTGGGACGTAAATTAAAATCTATCAATGGTGATGGACTTCACAATTTTAATTCATCTTTAAGCGAACGAGGACCACATCCGTCTCTCCAGACTTCCACACAACGTGGGGACTTCGAGTCTCGACAGTTGTAACACGTATCGGCTTCTCTAAATTATATGTCTTCAGTAGTACAAAAACTGAAACCCATAACTCAACAGAAACCAAGTCGGCTACAAATTCGTGATCATTGTTACTCGGCTACCCTAGCCTCAAAAAGTACATCAAAGGATAATCAATGTGCAGAAGATAATCATTCGTTTTCTAACTAAAGAAAAGTTTATTATACATTTTGTCCCAGGATCACTAGGACAAACTTTAAAGGAAGGTAGGGAACATCACAAGGATTCAGATTTGCATAGCAAACCATGGTCGGAGACGTCTTCGTTCGGAGCTAGGTGACGTTGGTCACAAGAGCATTGCAGGAAACAGACCTGCACTACCACAGTCATTTGGGCTGTCATCGTCCGCAAGAGTATGGATCATTTTACAAACACCGAACTGGTAAAGATGCACTTGATTTACGGAATGGCAGAAGGAAATGCATGAACAGCGGAAAGATAGTATCGCGAAAGGTACCCAAAGATAGATACAATTTGTGTGAATATGGATTTTTAGGAGGTAACAAGCATAGTGAGGGCAGGAAATGGATCTGGTTGCAAGAATCATCTTGCTGCTGCGGATATCCAACATAATCTAGGTGTATTTGAACGAGTCTGCCAGCCCATGGTCTGAAGATGTACCGTCTGCATCGGTAGCAATGGTGAAAACTTTGAACATCGTTCGTGACATTTTCACATATCATCTACCTACAGCACATTTAATATCTTTGACCTATAAGTATTTTAGATGATATCAGTCTTGTGTTTCTTCACTTCTTGTATCCTGCATACTACTTTCCCATGATTTTTCTGACTATGGGTTGCAATACAAATTTGAATGCTTGTGATGTCCCCTACTTCCCCTTAAAATTTGTCCCAATAATCATGAGACCCCCTCCCCGTATTGAAGAAAAGCAATTCACACACACTTACTCTCATCACGAGATCTCTGGAACTATTAGACCTACAGATATGAAATTCGACAGACATTTTCCTTTTGTTGAATAGAGATCCACTAAGAGCAGGTTTTACGAAAATCGACTCCCAAGCGGGTTTGTAGGAGGTTTTAACGGGTTCTATTCGGGCTTCTACTAATCCACTTGTGGAAAATATTCTTTAACTGTGATATTAGTTGAAAAACCGCTTTCCGTAGAGAGGATTTATGCAAATACAAACTCTATTTAAGTTCTAGTCGTTGAGTAGGCGAGGTAATGGTTAAGAGTTGATCGTAAGCTGAAATCAAAGTGATAGCGACTGGTGGTCGACTATCATAAGGTTAATAACAGAAGAAGTATCCATGGAATAGTGGAAGGCGTCAACTTTACGGTTGAACGACCTATCAAGCTAAAAGCCGCGGATCTACAAAGATTTAAGAAAGATAAGTACTTATAGTAATTTGGTTCCCTAAATTCGGGTTTCTTTTTGCTCCCTAGGTTTAGTTATTAAAGTGCATTCTGCAAAGTATTAAAAGTTGAATAAAATTAGTTGTTCTAAGAACACGTCTGCTTATGTAGGTGTGTTACTGGAACCCTCTCACACCAGCGTCCTACGGGTCGCGACAAGGTTACGGGAGCAGATAATAAAATTCCGGCTTTAGTACAATTAGACCTACAGGTATGGAATATGTGAATATTAACGTCGCACTGTTCAGTTACTTTCTTTTGTTAAATAAGGATCCTGTAAAAATGGGCTTTTGCAGAAACCAACTTTGAGGGAGGTGCTACAGGGGCGTAAATTATAAATATATTTCTTTTTTAGAAGCTCAAATCCTGTTCTTTTTAAATCAAAGCGATAAGAACATCTTCCAATGCAATGGAAAGCTTAATGCTAAGATATATAACAATAATCTAAGAATAAAAGATCGTATAGTCTTACAGTATCATAAAATACCCAGCAAAGTGGGCGGGTAACTAAATATATTACACATTATAAGCGAAACCCAATGATTCCCGTTTTCTGAATTATTTTCCATGAGAATGTATGTCAATGTTAATAGCCCAAGTATATGTGTCAATGTTAAAACTCTCGTTAATGATATACATTACATAAAACAACACCACTCATTATTCACTAGAAAAATCCAACACACAACTCTTTTATTTAAGTAACACAACTTAATTGTTACCTACCAAAACATCTCCTGAACAGAGCACTCTAATTATAGTGTCAAGTTATACAAAAGATCGTACGGAAATCGATGTTCCACAAGGTCAGATGAAGGAGGGGGGAACGCGCCGCTTTTTAAGGAAGTGTATTAAAACACAGAAATACCCAGCAAAGAAAATACCAAACATTGCTCAATTAAGCCTTGGTGTATCCGATTTAGATACAAACATCCTGTCATAAGAATTTCCTTTGTATTCTCATTGGAGTTACATAAAATATAAAGCATTCTCATTCTACATAATCGATGTAATTCCTTTTTGGGAAGCAGACCGTGGTGGTAACTGATAACAAATCAGGAATCTAATTTGTCCAAGTAATTACTCTCAATGGGAATCCCGCCACCATAATTTGTCTGTTTTACTAATAAAACTCTTTTCTTATTCTTTTGTATAGCATAAATAAAATCAGCTGAAATGGCTGGTTTCCGAGAGATCTGTAAATTTTGGGTCAAACTGCCCTGAGAATATAATGTGAATTCCATAAATTAGAGAATTTCCTTTACCGAATCTCTATACATGATATCTTGCCAATATATTTTTTATAAAAAACACAAAAAGTTTCTGGAAACCGAACCACAAACAACACACACCAAAGTTGAAGATACGGGATGTGAAAGCGAATAAATACTTAAAATTTTATCTCAAATTTTATTTACCCTCTTTATTCTCAATTTAAAAATTTGATCGGCTAGAATTGATTCATTGAACTAAAATGGCATTGAAAACACTTGAACCACTTTAGGAAAGGAAGATACTAGTTTCAATTCCAGAAGTTCTTCTAAATGACGTCCATTAAGAAATGTCGTGACTGACTTTTAAAGTGGTAGACAGACGTATATTTCAGCAATTCCCGAGTTGAGTAATAGCTTCCCTGAACTTGATGTGGGGCATTTCGCCAATAGGCGTCTTCCAGGAAACCACTCCATCTCTTTTTGTACTCAGTTGTTGTTTTTTAGTTTTCAAGGAAATATATTATAAATAATAGTTAGTCAGGATAGTAGAGTAAAAAGGGCTTAAGAATAGTTTTGATAACGAATTAGGAAAATGAACACACAGGGAGTAATTGCACACTGGGCTTTGCAATATATGAAGAGGAATAATTTGTGCTAAAACATAATAGCGCACAATTCTACATGCTCCAAAGCAATGAATGGGTGTTCATACGGTCACATAAAAAAATAAATCACGTGCTTTTTTAATTCGAAACTGACATAAGACTTGTACTTGTTGCTCTACTTGTAAAATCTAGATTAACTTTTAACTTTGATGATTATCAAGGTTCTTCAAAGAGTTTATCCAAGATTTAAAAAGTCTCATATTACACGTGTATTTTTAAATCAAAAATAAGTTGTTTATCTGAGAGAGTTATTATTGTTGACACATACGTAGATTTTAAAAGGAAGTTTCTGCAGAAGCAAAAACTGACAACATCGAAGCGCATGAACTGATTGGCGGGCAACACGATGACGCTAAATGAACTTATGAGTTGATTGGTCGGAAACATGATTATAGTTACCATGTGACTATGACATCACATAAATTCAGCCTATTGGTGAGATAATAAAGATACGTATTGTAGCTTCTACGGATCCAGCAATTCTGATGATCAAGTGTTGAAGACAACACTTGATATGGGGGAGGGGGCGCACATCCCCTCCTAACAACCATAATACACCACATCAAAACTCTTAGGCTTGGCTGCAAAAGTTTACATTGCTTCTGTAGATGGTCTTCAGTCAAATGCAGATTCAAATTTATTACTGTTCTAATAGTTCACAACTACAATTCAGGTGGAATTGTAATCATAAAGTTGGACATAAATAATGAATGTAGAAACCTCCATTACTCTGTTATAAAATATTAAAAAAGTTCTCTATTCGGAAATGAATCTTCTCGGCACTGAATTATGAATAAGTATTTTTCTTTAAACAAAAATAAAAGAAAAAGAATAGTTCTATGGAAATTCGTTGCAAAGAATAAGTGTAGCCACTTGAATGGCATTTTTTAACACAATGCATTTTCGAATATCGTGTTTTATTTCATCGAATATCATGTTCACGTTTATCTATAATCGTGTCTTCCGATTTCTTGCTAAGCCAATGGCTTTTCCTTTCTCCGTTGCAGCATATTTCTTTGGAATCCATCGCTTTTTCTTTCAAAAAATACCTATCGTCCACGTTCTTCACGATTCAGTTTCCTACCGGTCTTATTAACAACTGTTTTTAACATTCCATGAAGTTTTTTACAAATGTAGGTCCAACAACGACAACTTTATCCAACACATTTTTTTTTTTTTTCCGAAACATTACTGCAACAAGATATAATCAGACAACCTTAGGCTACAAACTCCAAGACAAAATTCTAACTGTAGAATTATTTTTTTACGAATTCTATTATATGAATTGGTTACAAAAACAATTAGTTATATAATAATAGCAAACAATTTATTTAAGCGAATTTTTTATAATTATAATCAGTTATAACTACCAAACGATTTATAATAAAATAAAAATAATTAATCCGCTCAAAAGATATTTTAACGATTACTTTAATCTAAAAAATGATCCAATGGCAACAACAAAAACTAAGAAAAATAGAACAAAATGTAACAAAAACTGCGAATATTAAAATTTGCCTACAAACCTGGCATTGTAGAAGTTAAGCACGCACGCGTGAATAAAATAACAATTTTTTTCTCTGCCTTACTTTTCTAATTATAAAACAGAACACGCATTTTGATAACATGCCATCTTTTAACTCATCCATTGCCAGGTATCTCAAACTCTGATATAAATAATTTTCCAAAACTTCCTTCTATGCATAAAGAAAATACTCACATGCACATTCCTTGTACGCATTTTTTTTCCCTTCAAGCAAGGTAATCGAACAAATTACCTTCATTAAACCAGAATGTGAAAAATACATATATAAGACATGTTTTTCAAAATATAAACCAACAAGACCTACAAGTCCTCGGTTTTTTCCCCTCTCCATCTGAACAGGAATGTAAATAGTTCAAAAAATAAACAATAATTTATTAAACCGAATGCTTCACTAGCAAAACAAAATTATAAGAACAGCCAATTAAACAAATTCTTCGATTAAAAAGACTTCAGAAGAGGAAGTCTGATTCTCTTGCAAGCCGTTAACTAAGTCTCCCTAAAGTCAACGAACTTCTCCCCATGTGGCAAGGCCATGGAGTAATAGTTAAAAGAAAAGAGGAAGCGAAGCTTAACTATTTATAACAATAGACAATCGGTAAGTTTATCTCGTATGTTGTACGGTAAAAAAATAAAAAGTTAGGTTTTAATTTTTTTTTTCGGGAAATATTTCTGTCAGTCGCCAACCAGTTGGCTATAATTTTGAACCGAAAGCTTTTGAATTTAGTTTGGGTTGGTAAGTTTTTGATTGACGTAGCGGGAAAGTAGGATCTAGTTTTAAAGAAGGAAACTTGGATATTGTGTTAATACAATAGGGGTTAGGTATACAATGTGACACGAAGATGAATTCAGTTCAATATGCCTTACACATGATAGCTGCTCTATATAAATTTTTTCACCTCCACGTGAAGAAATTGTCTCTTGTTTTGAACATTGAACAACTTACTTAAAAAATTCAATTAGTACTTCAGTCATTGTAGCCTTAATATTCATTATTGCTGATTGGAACAGATTACAGAAAATATAATTTTTCCATAAATAACTGGCTTTTATTACTCACAGTGACGTAACTAAGAATGTTAGGCCCCCTCCCCCTCTGCAAAGTCAGGTTCTGTGCTCCAAGCCGGAGCTTACAAAGGGTACATACTTGGTGTCAGTCAGACTTTGGGCCCCTTACAAACCTGGGCCCCTCCGTAATGCGGGGGTGTACCTCACGCCACTGATTACTCAGTATATTGCTATGTGTACTATATACAGGCTTTTAAAATTCATAAATATTTGATAAACATGGAACAATAATAATTTATTTACTTATTCACTATCATCATCAAAAATAACCCAATCCGGTAGAAAGTTTTATTTAATTGATTAAAAATACACGAATTTATTTGTTTTTAATTTAAGTACATTCGAAACTGCAGCAATAGAACATAGAATAAGTTGTTGATGAGTTTTATGCGTTAAGATTTTAAATAAATAGTCAAGCTTCGTAATTCTCTGATTCATTTTTATGTTAACGTCAGTTTGTAAAATTTAAATAATTAAAATACCATTGAAAATTTTGTTAAATTAAATACTAGTAGTTAATGAAAATGATAAAAATAAAAGATGGTATATTTTCCTCTGAATGTGATTGAAGGAAAATATATTATTATTCATCTGAATGAGTATTTAGCAATTTTTGTCCCAAAACATAACAAATTATTTCAACTAAAATACTGCATACATTAAATTATGAGAATATTAATTAAATAAATGTCAAGAAAGAGGTATAAATTAATCCCACATCCTTTTTGCAATTTTTTTGACAATTTCATTACTTCACATTAATTAATGTTTGAAGTTTACAATAATGAACTTAATTCATGTGACATCATAATCACGTAATAAATGCAATCTAGTGTTTCCAGCCAATTAGTTCATGTACTTCACTGTAGCCAAATTTTAATTTTTGCAGAACCTTTCTTTTAAAAAACATATTTTCCAAAGTAATAAAGCGCATAGGTAAACAAAATGTATTTGATTTAAAAGTACAAGTTTTTTTTTTTCTTTTTCCAATTTTGGAAAATCTTAATACTAGATCATCGTTACCCAATTATCAAATTTTAAATTTTATCCAAATTTCACAAATATTATTACAAGTATAAGTTTAATATCAAGTTTTAAATTGAATGGAGAACACGTGATTATACTCATCATGTGATCGTCATGAATTTATCCCATTAAATTTTGAAGTAAATTCATACAAATGCATCAGTCATTTCTCACGAGGAATATCAACTAAATAACTTTAAATGATTGATATTAATAAAAGAAATTACCTTTGAATGAAGCCATACATCATTGAAACAAAACATTGACATTGTTACTTGCATTACCATAAACCAAACAAGCCAAAGACAGGCACTTGCTACAAAATACTCAACTGGTAACAAATAGTCATCTGTAATGAATTATGTACGCAAAACGTCTACAATTAACGCCAAGAATAAAAAAACAACAATTAGATCAACAACCCGTTAAGCATTATTGACAAAAAACGACACAACTGACTCCCAATGTACCCTTAATGGTCGAAATGCGTGCGACTTTATCCATCTGTGGTAATAGCTTCCTCAATAAATAACTTAACAGTCTCTAATAGTTCCCGCCCAACCCCACTTAACTATTAATCATTCGATTAAGAGCAGAAAAATCGTTTGGTACATATCCTTGAAAGGAAGTCCATGACCGCGTGCTGCTTCATTCACACGGTTTGCGATGACGCAAAAAGTTGCAACCTACAGCGCGTTTTGCAGCACGTGGGTTGACAATGTTGGTGTTTTGGAGACAGTTCAGGAATCCCTACTTATCTTTTTTTTTCCCCTCGTGTGGTGATATCATCGTTGGAAAAACATTGATAGTGTGTTGAGGACGTTTGATTTTGCACGGAATCAATGGGTAAGGATAGGGTGACTTCCGTTTCTCCTACGTGGGAAATGACATCGGATAGGATTGATGACAACATCCTGTGATATCGACTATTAGTGAAGGCTGTGGTAGTTAAGTGGTTTAAACAGAGAATTTCGCAATCAATAAACATGAGTTCGAATCCTAACTGTACCGAAGGCAAATGAAAAACAAAGAGATTATAAAAGCAACAAAACTAGTAGAATTCTAAAAATAAGGTATATCTGCTTCAGAGTTGGATTTGCAAATTTTTACGCTTTTAGTTAAGTATAAATGTTTATTAACATTTCATTATAAAGCAACAAGAGAACTATTGTCAGCGGACCTCGTAATTTTAACCATGGAGGAGATGCCACTTGAGCTGTCACCTCATTCTTTAAAATTTCACACAACGCCAAAGAGGAGATTTAGAGTCTCGACAAATTTACTATTCCCAAACCCCCAATACATAATTTTTTTAGTAGCATCAGTGAGCGAATGAGATTATATTAACATCAAACTTAAAAACAACATATATGAGAATTATTGACGACGGTAATTTTAAACCACGGTCAAGTAACGAGGATTACACTTGAGTTGGCATCTCCTAACTTCAACACCAAGTCAACTAGAGCAGTGTTCCCCAACCTTTTTATCGCCGCCGACCGGTCAACGTTTGAAAATTTTACCGCGGCCCGCTGAAGGGGAAGACGTTGACTGTTTATATTTTAGACTGTTTAATTGAATAATTTTAATTTAACTGTATTTAATCATGACTTCAGAATAAAATATAGCTACACCAGAAAATATAAAGTGATTTAACAAGGAATATAAGATTTTCATAAGAAGTAGTCCAATCCTAAGAAAAATATACCACAGTAAATAAAAGGGAAATAATTTAATGTTTCTTGTGCGGATCGGTAGTATCTGATCCACGGACCGGGGGTTGGAGACCACTGAACTAGAGGACTAGAGCCGCGATAAATGTGCAACAGCGCCTCTACACGGCGAGTTTTCAGAGGTATCAAGGCTCGAATTTATGTCACGCCGTCTAGGAGTTCGTGACCGTAACCACCAGCCTACCTTGGCCCCTACGCTCTAAGGAGCAGTTAAAAGAACCCCTATATATTTACAAGTTAATTTATAAAGTTTAGTCAAATATTGACTATTTTATTTATTTTTTGTAAAATAAGACAATACAAACAGAATATCAAAATTTAAATATACTGTACGAGTAACTGTAAATATTTAGTTGATTATTTCCTTCTGACAGAGCAGGACCCAAAGTTTATATAAGGCCCAGTGGATAATCTAATTCTGAACAGTTTACGTATCGTTCACGTCATCAAATCGTTGTTTGAAATTAGAACATCCGTTCGCTAATAAGAATTTTAAAGTGTGTGTTGTTCCAGAGTAGTGGTCTCCAAAGTGGGGTACACAAAGTGACATTTGGGTTTACGCCAAGGACGATCAGTTGTGAGCGAGCGTGTTTGATCGTGTATCACGTGAATGTGAGGTTTTTCATTGGTTGCTGTGTTTGGTTTCACTACCATGTGAGGAGCTAACATCATAAATGTTTAAAAGCGCACTTGTACAAAGATATGGGAAGTTTACCCTTTAATAATAGATGAACGTTTAAGATGAAACTACTACACATTGTTTGCATTAAATTCTAATTCTAAATGTAAATTTATAATTTAATTTTAAAATTTTTTTTTGTTTTAAATAAATTAATTAATTTTAATTACACTCTCAGTTTCACATTTATATGTATATTATATGAGATACATAAATTATAATTATTTTCGTTTTAGGGATACGTGATCAAGAATGTTTGGAGATGGAAAATCCAAGAAATGTCTAAAGTTTTTAAATAAATATCAATATGTATACACACAAAACAAATTTTAGTGTTTTAAACTTTCTTTAATTATCAAGAAAGGGAGTGATACTCATTCAAAACACCGTCCTGACGTGATTGATTGATTGATTGAATATTAACGTCGCACTGTTCAGCTACACGAGGGCTTCTGGCGACGGATCACGTAATTTTGAACCATGGTCAAGTGACGTGGACGACACCTGAGCTGGCACCCCTCTCCTAACTACCACACCACACCAACGGGAGGACGTTTCAGCTCTCGACAGATTTAACGTGCATCGCTGCCCTACACGGCGGGTCTTTAGTGGTACTGGTCTCGAACTCGTGACAAGACAAGCCATGGTCCGATACCTATACCACTCGGCTACCGCGGCCACCCGTCCTGACGTGATGTGGATCTGAACAATAGCGCACACAAAAACTTTTCAAAGGGGGGGTGGGGTCCACGGTCGAGAAAGAGTTCACCATTTTTGTGTCATGCTGCAACACGACGCCAAACATATTCATTTGATTTTATCGATTTTCGGAAACAAAAACAATAAAAAATTACTTATTGAATAAATAATTAGCATTAATTAATAAAATTAATTATTAATAACAAATACTTAATCAATTTTACGTAATATATACATAGGATTATAATCAGTCGGGAAAAAATCAAGGGCTATGGGGGTTCCGGACTCGACTTTCTCATTTGGCCTTGATTCCAACTCGAAAGCATTTGTTGTATTAAATCAGAGATATTCAAATTTTTTCGACTCTTGGAACCTTTAGAACTATAAGGAGTTTTCGTGGAACCCAATTCCACACACACTTAAAAGAATATATTTCAAAATATTTAAAATAGATCAACACATGTTATAGGTATTTCATATATAAATATATAGATAATTAAGAAAGTATTGTATTCGTTATTAAAAAATTTTAATGTAATTTTAATATATTTTATTCATTAATTATATTAGTTTGAGATCCAAGTGCCCCATACCTATGCATTATATTTCGTGACTGGGATATGTGCTTTCTTTTGTTTTTTACAAACTGTCAGAATCTATATAGGTCTGTTGAAATGATCTGCAGTCACATTTTATATTCTGCGTTTAATTTGTTTTAGTATTTTATTTTTGTAACCACTCACGTTGAGGAATAGTCTTCACTTAAGTCCATTGTTCTGAATGGCATTTAAATGTTTATAGCCGTGTGAGAAATCCTGTGTATTTTGTATGAATTTGCAGCCTAAAATTTAGGAGCAGTTCTGGCTTAAGGTATCCGACTACGTTCGGAACTGTGATTTTGCAAAAGCGTATAAATGGATAATATTTATGATATATAGTCACACTTAGATTAGAAAATGTATATAAAATTGTTTTAAGAATAGTATTACAATAAAAAATTATTTAAGTACAATATTTTGACAAAAAATGAACATAGACCATTTCAAAATATTCTCCTTTTGTGAAAAATGCTTCTATTATAATAATATTGTGCCTGTCTATAGCTCAGACCTCTGTACAGAGGCTCATCTAGAATTTTTGTAATATATATCTTAGAAGTGAGTTTATCCATGTTTTACGACAACAGAGGGGAAAAATTTTAAGGAAAAAAAGCCGATAATAATTTCAATGGGTTGTAACTCTGAAAATAATGTGAATTTTTCAAAAATCATAGTTGAACCTCTGTACAGAGGTCTGAGCTATTTACAGACAAAATATTATTACGATAGAGGCATTTTTGACAAAAGGAGAACATTTTGAAAAAAGGTTATTCTAAGTTAATTTTTAGCCGAAATATAAACTGTATTTAAGTAATTTTTTTTGTTAAAAAAAATGTCTCCTTAAAACAATTTTATACATGTATTCTAATATAAGTGACAGTAAATATCATGAATATCCATTTATGCGCTTTTCTAAAACGTAGTCGTATACCTTAAATTTATATTTTAACGCCAAATATGTTGATAAGTGTTTCTTATTCTTTATAATGGATATTTTTACCCACAAATGTGTAAAAGAGATGCATTTCCAAATAGAAAACTATTTAGTTTTGCCAAAAATTGTGACAATGAGTATAAAATTAATTCGGGGAACCCGGGATAGTAAAACAGAATATTCACATACATATAAGAAAAATGTTTTAATATTCTTTTATTATACTATAATAAAAGTATTACAAAATATAGTTATATTATGTATAGATAAAATTTGAGAATTTTAATGACTGGGATGAGCTTTAGATACTTGTAGTTATACACATTCTTCAAATGGAACTTGAATTCATTTTAAATACACATTTATAATTTTTTTTTTCGATTTCTTTATTGTGACTTAATGAACCCTGGGTGAAACACATTTCGAAGATCACTGCATTAAACGTAGAGAGTCAGATACGTTTATAAATTAAAGGTGAGCACAGGTAACGTGCCCTGGGAAAAATTATTTTAATGAAGCCAAACTCTGATTAAAAAATTATTTGAATGATTGATTTTAATTTACGTCGCACTTTGAGGCACACATAAATAAGGCGCTGGATCTTGTAATTACGAACAACGGTCAAGTGATAAGGCCGACACCCGAGATGACACTACTTTTCCAAATTTCCACACCACACTAGCAGGGGGACTTCAGCCGCGACAGATTTAACGTGCATCACCTTCTATACAAGGCAGGTCTTCCGTGACAAAAAAAAATGGTTTGAAGTTCTTGCTTTAGAACACACACTAGATATTCTCTGATATTTTCCAGAAGCACTGTCGAGTACTTCTGAAATCTCAAAATCTCTCCATGTGTATAATTTTAGAATTTTTCAATTATTTTCTCTAATTTTTTTACGATGTATTACATAATTGTTAAGCATTTTCAATTTGTTTTGTAATAATTCTATACTTAATTTTAATTTTTAAAAAGAAGATACTTTCATTTGCTAAATTTGAACACCTAAATATCTCTTAAACAGTTTAATGATTAATTATACAATGCACTTTCGACATAAAATTGCAAAACGCACTCTAATAATACATAATTGTTATTATTATTAAATTTGTTTTATATCTAATGGGCTGCGGATTGGTGTTTTATCATTGCACAGACCTAGTACATTCTCTTTTTAGTGCGGCACCATATAGGCGGATACCAATCACCGCAAGTAATTTTGACGCTCAATTCCCTCCCTAGCACCTGAGCTCTGACGTGTGTACCTGTATTAAGATTTAATTTTTCCAAGAGCACCCAAGAGCCAAATAGACACTCTTGGGATCTTTTATATGCCATATAATCATACGACATGGCCGCTGTCTATTTTCTGCATCTTAAAAATCCACCGACTTGGGCCGGAGTCGAACCCGCAACCTCAGGTGCAGAAGGCCAGCGACAAACCAACCACGCCACCCAGCCGGTTTCATTAAAAGTATAATGCTGAAGAAAACAAAAAACAAAACAAAAAATAACACTGAATTTCATTTTTTTACGTTTACAGAAGAGTACGCAATGGTGGGGTTTGGGAGCTCAAACCCCTCACATAAGCATTAAGATTTTAAATTTTTAGCATAAAGATAACGTCTCGGTTCTTTGATCAACCTTTTTTTTTAAATGCAACCCTTCACATGAGATTAGTCTATGTACGCCACTGCTACATTAACATCAGTACAGAAAAGCAATAAATGTACCACAATTGCAAAAATTCTAAAAATCATTAAATTTGCGATATTGAACAAATAAAAGGATAATTACATCCAACATTTTTTAAAAATAACCAACTCTTTCTTCGTAGAAGCCAGTTTTTTACGATATCACCAACTAAAAAATTGTTACGCCAGCAGACCCTAAATAACAATAATAAATTCATACAACCGCAAATTTTAATAGCATTTTGAAACCACAAATTTTCGAAAAAATTCTGATCCAATTCTCTGTCATTTACGAAGACTACATATAAACATGTGTGACTTCAGACGAAGTTACGAAAGAAAATACGAGGAATAATGTCTGCAAACGTCAAAGATTGGCAACGAAAATAAATATCTGAAAAACTTTATTTGATTGGTAAAGCAGACAAACAGAGGAAATGAAATAGGGAACCAATTTCTAAATCACTGCATAAACGATATTCATATAATATGCAATATTTGTAGAATATCATTCGAAAATTTTAGAGCCAATTGTTCGTGTAATAAATGAACTAATAATTGCTCTTAATTTAAAGAAAATGAGAGAGTGAATATTAACGTCGCCTTATTTAGCTCCACGGTGTGGCCGCGGTAGCCTAGTGGTCAAGATATCGTGGCTGGTATGTCATGAGTTCAAGCACAATACCACTAAAGATCCGCCGTGTAGGGGAGCGATGCACGTTAAATCTGTCGAGTGCTCATACGTCTCCCCGTTGGTGTGGTAGTTAGGAGAGGAAAGGGGAGGTGCAGCTAAGGTGGCGTTCTCGTCACTCGACCAGGGTTCAAAATTACGAAAATTAATTATTAAATTAAAATATAAAAAATATTATTCAGGTTACAAAATTCAAAATTCCGCCGCCAAAAGCCCTCGAGTAGCTTAACAGTGTGACGATAATCTTCACTCACTCATCACTATATATGTTCCTGTACGTTGCTATGGAAACAAGGTTGTGAGTCCATTTTTATAAAAGGAAATCTTAAAAATGGAAACATTGTTACCATAGCAAAACACAGGTACGCATTTAGTGACATATCATTTTTAGCAACAAACAATATAAAGTAATTTTTTAATCAATCAAGTATTTTAATATTAAGATGTAAATTTTTAAAAGTTTAAAAATGAAGGTGGAAATTTAAATTGTGCATCAAAATATCGTTGAGTTATCAGTGTAATTACCGTTAAATACGGCGTATAACGCGCACTGCCGTATAACGCGCACTGCTTCTTTTACGTAGTACGTGCACAATGTTCTATAATGTTTTTAAGTCATTTATTCGAGGTATTATTCCAAGCTTTAGAAAATAATAGGACACTTCTAAAGTTACAACCCTTTCAGTTCATAAGGAATGTCATTTCGTGTAAACAAACAGTATTTCGATATATGTAGAACTTTAATTGTTTCTATGTCCACTTTTTATTTTTATTTTTAAAGCTCTCATTTTTATATCCGGCGTATAACGCACACCCATAAGTTTCAATCTTATTTTTTGTATTAAAAGAGGGCGAATTTTTGGATACGTAAAAATTTATCATACACATTTTTATTAATTGTTGAATATTATACGTTTATCCGCTAAAAAGATAATTCAAGCAATTAAAATTGTATAGTAAAATAAATATTAGGATGAAAGAAATATTAAAATAAAAATTATGGTATATTTATATCTACTGGCGCAATAAAAAAGACCAATGACATCGGATCACTCATATAACACAGTTTATATTTAACGTTATATTAAAATTCAATCTAAAGATCTTAAACGAAGGAATATTCACCTCATTTATATTGCTAACTATTTAATCTGCGGCAAATAAAAATAAATCAAACTACTTTGTTTTTACATTGCCGCGCGCGTTATACATAATAGCTTCTTTCTAAGTGACACACACACAATGCTTAAATATATCACTCTCTCAAGCACGAACACATGGCATTCTATATATAGAACGTTTCAGAAACTCAACGGAGATAATGATAATACACTTGTCAGATTTATCTCTTTCGTAAACTACTTACAGTGGATATTATCCAAAACACCGACCTAGACCTTCTGGGTTTCAACTAAATAACACACAAGTTATCGCTATTTACAGTGGCATAACGGAGAATATTAAAGACCCCCTGCAAAGTCTGGTTTTGGGCCACATAGAATCATGCCTTCCCCCGCAATGCAGGGGCGTAGGATACGCAACTGGCTCTTTATATTCTTTGCAAAACAAAACAAAAACACAAATTTTGTCTATGTTTCAAATTTGATATTAAAAATTAGTTATATCTTAGTGTATCAGAATATTTTAAAAATTGTGATTATCTGAAGTGATCTAGAACAATGGTCTCAAACCCCCGATCCGTGGATCAAATACTACCAGTCCGCACACAAGAAACATTAAATTATTTCCCTTTTATATACTGTGGTATATTTTTCTTGGGTTTGAGCTACTTTTAAGAAAATCACTTTATATTCCTTGTTAAATATAAATCACTTCATATTCATTTTTTGGTGTTGCTATATTTTATTCTGAAGTCACGATTAAATACACACACAATTGAATTAAAATTATTAAATCAAAACAGTCTAAAATATTAGCAATCAACGTCCTCCCCCTCAGCGGGCCGCGGTAAAATTTAACAAACGTTGACCGGTCCGCGTCGATAAAAAGGTTAGGAAACACTGATCTAGAATATTGTAAAACTCTCTTTGGATATGCAATGAAAATATCGTTTAACTCGAAACTGAATATTTTTTCGTGTTAGGAGATGTTTTTGTGTGACTTTTGTAGGGGTGGAGGATGAAAGCAGCTTAGATAAATAAAATTGGCTCATATCACCACAAGCTATGCCGAGGGCATTTCAAAGCCAACTTAGCCTCCTTTCTAAGAAACATGCGAAACCATCTCTCTTTCATTTCACACCCCTCTTAAATCTCGCCTGCGCGGCTGGTCTTTTCCGAATATTGTTCATTCCCAGAAAGGAAATTTTTTCGTGTTAAGCGATTTTCGTTTCATATTAAAATAGCATAAATGCATGAAATTACATAGTTTGTCGGGACCGCTGTATTATTTCGTGTTAATCCAATATTTCGTCTTAAACGTTTTCGCGTTAAACGTGTTTCACTGAATAAATGATAAAAGCGACTCACTCATTCATTCACTCGTCAAGGGATCTCAAAGTTTTTAGACCTACAGGCATTGAGTTTGGTAAGTATGTTTCTTTTATTGAGTAGAGATCCGTTAAAAATGCGTTTTGCGTAAATCGACTCCTCAAGGGATTACGGGGTTTACAGATCTAATATAAAAAATTTTGAACTATTAGACCAACAAACTTGAGCTTTAGCAAGCATATTTCCTTTGTTCAGTAGAGATCCGCTTAGAACAGGTTTTGTGAGAATCGACTAGGGGGGGGGTTACAGGATTCATATAAGGTAAAAAAAAATCCTTTTTTAAACTATTAAACCTATAGACTTGAAATTTGCCTAGCATGTTTCCTTTGTTCAGAAGGGATCTGCTAAAAAGGAATCTTGGGAAATCAAATCTCAACTGGCGGTGCGGGAGTATACAATATTTATACTATTAGACCCAACTGACTTGAAATTTAGTATAAGCATGTTTCCTTTGTTATGTAGAGATCCGCTAAGGACGTTTTATTGAAATCGACGCTCACGATTGGTTGTGAGGGTTACGAGGGCGTTATAGATATAAATTCCTGAATTTGAACCATAAGACTTACAGAATTGAAATTTGGTAAGTATGTTTCTTTTATTGATTAGAGATCTGTAAAATACATGCTTTTGCAGAAATCGACTCTGAGGGATAATTTGGGGAGCAAGAGATAATTACAGTTCCGTTTTTAAAATTCAAGCACAGTCCTTCTTAAATTATGAAGTGAGGGCTATAAAAATATTTTTTCCTTTGATATCAATGTTTTTAAAACAGCCCAGAGTCTAGAACGTCATAAAATACCTAGCGAAGCGGGAGGGTAACGACTAGTTTTATATATATATATATATATATATATATATATAAAACTAGTCGAAAGTTTCTGCTGTACGGGGAAGGTAGGATCCGTAAAGCATTGCTAACCCTAATTGCTGGCCTAATTCAGCGACAGCTTTAGAAATCATAATAGGTCTCCAGTTTAGTCCAAAGACTTTTTTGTATCTACATTAGTTATGTCTGGTGAATTCCAATTTCTTCCTGTTTTAGCACTGTAGGTTCTAGTACTTCTTCACTGTTATTTTATATATATATATATATATATATATTTGGAATTTCCCAATAATTTTGTTTATTTTTCAATATAAAAAAGAACTGAAAAAATTTATCAATAAAAAAAAAAACGTAAATAATTTTGCCAAAAAAATGTTAATTGTATTCTAGTATAATCTTTAATTAATGTAAAGTGTTATTTGAACTATAATCTCTTGCTTAGTTATTTAAATACAGTTTATTCAGTGAACTGGAACCCTGGTTTTAAGAACTTTTTAATCCCATTATGGATTTTCAAACCTTTCCATATACATAAATAGAAAAAAATCCTTACAAGGTCATAAAAAAAACAGAATATCAAAAATTACATTTTCTTTCAACAATAACTCGTAAGCCACGTGCCGTTATTTCGAAAATCCGTATAAGTTTTCAAGGTCTGATTACAAAAATGTGCACACCAGCCAATTTTTCTATTCATATTTTTGCTGTAAAAAAAATTACGTGATAAAGTATGTTGTAATTTTCATTGTATTCAAGGCATTTTTCATTCAGTATTTGAAAAATGACCTGATTTTTCTTCCTAAATTATCATTATTTAAATATGTGTTGTGATATCATATAAACATTACGAGAGAAACATCAATATTTACATCTTTTACATAAAGATATGTATATAATAACCACAAAATTCAAGGATAAAGTTTTTTTTCATAATAAATTGATTTCGAGTTTTGCAAAATTATTGCTGTTAAATGTGATAAATGCTATGATTATATTTCGTCGAGAACGCATGCGTCATTAGGTTCTCCGAGGAATAAAATTGGGGTAGGGCAGAGAATTTCAGAGAGGATATATATATATTTGTATCGTAGTTAAAATTTCCTTAAAAAACTGCCAAGAAAATTTTAAGTTAAACATGTCGAAATCTTTTTTTTTTACCCCAAAGAAATTTTTCACGTATATTTCTCAACACATATTTTTTTAAAAGGCATTACCTTTTTTTAAACGTGAAAATTTTCTAAAAATACTTTTAAGAAATAAGGATTGTACTTCTTCCTAAACACACCCTCTTCTAAATGATGGCTTCTACTTTTAAGGTATCCGACTACGTTCGGAACCGTGATTTTGCAAAGGCGTATAAATGGATAATATTTATGATATTTAGTGTCACTTAGATTAGAAAATGTATATAAAATTGTTTTATGAAAAGTATTACAATAAAAAATTATTTAAGTACAATATTTTGACAAAAAATGAACATACAATGACCCATTTTCAAAATATTCACCTTTTGCGAAAATTGCTTCTATTATAATAATATTTTGTCTGTCTATAGCTCAGACCTCAGTACAGAAGCTCAACTAGAATTTTTGAAATATATAACTTAGAAGTGGGTTTATCCATGTGTTACGACAACAGAGGGGAGAAATTTCAAGAAAAAAAACGCCAATAATTATTTCAATGGGTTGTGACTCTGAAAATAATGTGAATCTTTCAAAAATCACATAGTTCAGACTCTCTGGGGAAGTCTTTACTTAATATAAGCACACACACACACACAAAATATTATTATTTAAGAAGTATTTTTTATAAAAGGAGAACATTTTGAAAAAAGGTTATTCTAAGTTCATTTTTTGCCAAAATATTGTACTTAGATAAATTTTTTTTCTCAAAAAAAATGTCCTGAAAACAATTTTATACATGTATTCTAATCTAAGAGACACTAAATATCACGAAAATTATCCATTTATGCGCTTTTATATATATATATAAGATCACGGTTCCGAACGCGTAATCGGATACCTTAAACAGAATTACTGAATTTCTATAAAGCAACTGAGATTCTATAAAGCAACATGAGGGATGTTGGTGAAGGACCTCGTAATTTTGAGCCTCGGTCAAGTGATGAAGACGACACGCGTGATCTGGCTCCCCTCTCTCCGAACTTCCACACCACGCCAACGGGCGGACTTTCAGTTCGAAAGATTTAACGTTCATGAGGCCATCCTCTACACGACGAGTCTTCAGTGACAGCATAACTCGAACCCGTGACACTCCGGCTACTACTGATTTCTCGGGGAAAGCATCAACTTTATTGCAAAGCCATTTTATTGCTGTTACTTATGCCACCTGATCGACAGTAACGTTAGATTAAGGCCCGTGAAATTCATCGCGGCAAGGGGCTATATTTTTACGCCTGTCGTTAGCCTTAGCTTTGAACACCATTCAGGAGACAGCACAATTTTTCTCTGTTCCACCCCAATTTTAAGGGAGAACACCCTGGGGGTGGTCAGGGCATTCATCTCACTTCCCCTTCCACCAACCTCAAAAGAAGGCGTAGCTCGACGGCTATTTGGAGTACCCCCCTGTCGCGAAGGCACTATACATTTACAAACATCCATGCTTTCTTCGGGATTCGAACCCAGGTCCTACGGGACAGCAGTCAACGTCGCTAACCGCAATACCGGATGGGCGGCATGTGGATAGTGGTAATAGTCGTGAGCTCATAGACAGCATTGTCGAGTCGCAAGATGGAAAAGCCCCGCTGTGCAGAGGGGTTGATGCACACGTTAAATCTGTCGAGGCTCAAAGTCCTCCTGTTTGGGGATATGGTGTTTTAAAGAGGGGGTGGCAGCCGAGGATCGTTCTCGTCACTTGACCGTGGTTCAAAACAACGAGGTCTGTCGCCAATAGAGCTCGTGTAGCGTGAGTAAGGGAGCTTTTGTTAACGTCTCACTGTAAAGCAACACGAGGGCTATTGGCAACGGACCTCGTGCAACGTGGATAATTGCACAAATAAACTCATCGAATTCTGTAACGATATCGCGAAAAGTTTCTACGGTCGCTGAAGTTTTACTTGTTTATTTTTAATGGTGATGTAACTTTGCTTTGTTACATATTCTTTTTACAGCACAAAAGAATACTTTTAAACTTCACGAAAAGATGTAAATGGCAGAATATTTTTTTGTAAAAAAAAAACTTTCCAAATTAGAAAATAAAATTGTTTTGTTATTTCGACATTCCTCTCTCTCACACACACACAAATAATCTCTTCGCCCCTTCCCCTCTCAAAAATATTCATTCGAAAACAAAACGCGTACAAAACCCATCCATTACGAAATAAACAATGTAACACTAGATTATTAATATTTAACTATCAGTCTAAATCAGTTATTCTCAACCACAATGCCGCGGCACTTTTGTGCGCCAACGAACTCTCAAAAAGTGTGCCACCGATTTTTTAAAAAATTATTAATTATATTCTGAGACGAAAATATAAAATCCGAAACCGAATCTTTCGGCCGTTTTATAGAAATAAACTAACAGTATTCTGTTTTTTTAACTTATTCGTTCGTGGATAGAAAAATTTCAGTGGGTTCGAATCCATTTGTGATAACGGATACATCGGTAGATGAATTACCTTTGAATGAAGAGAAAAAACTAATTTCGCGCTCTGTAATTATCGAGATTAAATTTCAAAGCATTCGGAAGAGTCAATTAATTGATTTGGGATTAAAATAAGAGGCGATATCTCATAATAGCTTAAAAAAAACTTTAAAAATAATGTTACAATTCTCGACATCTTATTTGCGTTTATTCGGATTTTCAGCAATAACAAATATAAAAATGGAAAAAAAAGATCGAGATTTTTAAATGTAATTGATGAAATGAGACCCGATAAAAACAAAAGTATAAAAATATCAAGCTCAAACTTGGCACATTAAATGTATTCTTACAATTAATTTGTAATTAATTACTCCATAAACATTTTGTTGTCTTTATCGTACATATTATTTTATTTAACATTGAAAATTATATTATCATGTAAACTATTTTACGTGTCACCCATGCGGTATAGTGGTTAGCGAAGCTGACTGCTGTACCGAAGGGGTGTTTGTAGATGTATAGAGCCTTTGCAGCATGAGGGTACTCTAAATTGCCACCAAGCCACAAGTCCTCTCGTGAGGTTGGTGAAAGGGAAAGAGAGGTAGGAGGCCCCTGATCCCCGAGGATGTTCTCCCTCAAAATTTTGGAGGACCCAAGCTAAATCGAACTGTCAACTTCTACGGCTAACGACAGGCATGCATCTAGCCCCTTGCCATGATGAATATCGTGGGCCGAGATCTGAGTGGCATAAGAAACAACAACACTATTCTTACATAATGTAACGCAGATAATTAAAATTCATTTTACTGCTAATGTGCTGCCAAATTTTGAAATTGTTAAAAGTATACCGCAACTACAACAAAACAAAAAACGATCGAGAATCACTGATATTAATAATCACTGGACTATTTTTCGTATAACTTCATACAAGAACTACTTTTCTTATTCATGAATACCAATGACAAACTTTTCTAACACAAAAGAGCAGTGTAGATAATAATTCACTAACAAACATGCAAAGAATACTCATCCAAAACAATATTATGTAATAATGACAACTGGAAACTATACCAAAGAAAATCGAAACCGATTTTTTAATGCCTGCATTTGACTGTTAAATTACTGACAATATGTTAATACTCAGTATTTTTTCGATTTCTTTTTGGAACATTTTACCTTCTGTTGACCCGGATACATATCTGACAGAAGGAAAAAAAATTATTAGAACGGAGGTTACACGTGCGCTGTGGTTTATTTTTTTTAAAATAAATGCGTTCATTAAACTCTACAAGAGAAGTTCAATCGTTCTTGCAATAATGAATATGAATGAAGTATCGATAATTTAGAAGAATGAAGTATGCGAAGTGAAGTAATAAGAATGTTAGCAGCGCTACTTAGGTAACTTCAAAGGAGTTTGGAACAAAAATATTTAAAAAAAAAAGAATTTTGAGAAAAGAATATGAAAACTAAAAAGAAAACAGAAAAAAAAAGAACGCAAAAATAAATAAATAGAAAGAATATAATAGGAAATATTTAAGACGAATTCAATAAATGGCGTTTAAAAGAATAACGAAACGAGAATGTTTTTGACGAATAAGAATCGAAAATATTTAAGCAAAAAAATATTTCTAATGTTTTCTGAATTAATATTTTAAAGAATAAAAAATTGAAATAAAATGTTGTACAAAAATGTAAAAAATTAATCAAATATAATGAAATGGTTAAAAAAAAGTTCTACATTGAATAATCGAGTTAAAAAATTTCATAGAATAAAAAAGAAATTAAATAATATTTGAATTATGAAAACTAAAAAATATACTAGAAGAAAATAAATTAAGTGAAAATCGCTTTGAATCATAGTTATTTAATTACTTGTTTTTCAATAACATGAAATTTTATGTGATTTTTCTATGCTTTTATATTTTATTTCAATTCTTTAACGGAACTGATACTTTTTCAATCAATGCGATATTTTCAAAAACTTTATTATTGAATTTTTCTAAGTTGGAAAAAAATTTATAAGTTAAGGATATGTAGAAAACAACATTGAAAAATGTTGTTTACACATGCAATTCATTCGAATTTAAATGAAGACGAAAACTTAACTTAATACATTTGTATACATTATAAAGTCTCCATATATTTTATTTATTAAGAAACAAAAATAAAATTCAACCTCGATAAATTTATATTTAAATGCAAACAAATTGGCAACATTTACTTTTGAAATTTTTAAGCAAACAAAATAAAAAAAATGGTTGGAAATAAACGCACATGTTGAACAGAAAATAACTTGCAGAAAATTATTACCTGAAAATGTTTAATTTTTAATATTTTTAAAAAAGGCCAAGAAAGAGGATGAATTTTTAACTTTAAATTTTAAACGTCTTAAAAAAATTATATTTTTTTTATAAAAAAAAATTTTAATCTGATTTTAAAAGCAAATAAAACTTAAGCATCAAAAAATTATGCAGAAAAAATGTGGCTACGTAATTCATTCAACATCTGCAATTAATAATGCTTGAAATTCGAAGCCTTAAAACGACATATGTAGCAGGATTTACATACAAAAATTTAAAATATGGAAAGTAAAAATTATTTATTCAATCTTTCCGACAAAAAATTTTTTAACAAATCAAAAATTAAATCATTATTTATAAAACAAACTAAACAAAATGCAAAATATTACTCACCTTTAAACTTTCTTCAGCACTGTTGATCTTCTCAACATTTACAAATTGTAAAATAGTTAAGCCTAATCAATACCTTAAAGAATATAAGATTCACCAAAAGAACTCGAAATAAAATTCGATATCAAAAAATATAATTATTTTTATTCTACCAGATTAATTTTCCGCCATAAAGCAAGCCATTCACTTACCTAAATAAATAAAAAAAAAGCACAACAAAATAAAAGAGGGAAATCGCGTCCTTGGTAAGTTCAGGAAAAACAAACCGTAGTGATTGAAAAATTACGGACATATGATTCAAGTCGAAGAAATTAACTGAAGTGAAGCCGGTTTCTTCTGCTATATAGGGTTGCTGCTTTTTTGCGAACACGTGCTGGTGTGTACCGTGTGGGTTCGCCGGTGGGGTGCCGCTATCGCCAAGGTGAGTGTATTGGCGACGGGGATTGAAAGCTGTGGCAGAAAAGGAAAAAAGGTTATCGAGTTAATACTTTGCTAAGTCTTTTGGCGCGGTAGTTAAGAATTGTGCGTAGTAGATTATTGGCAGTGATCTGTGACGAATGTACGGGAAGACATAAAACTAAACAAGTAATATGTAAAAAAAAATTTAATCAAATCCTACTTGGATCAATAAAGAAAAATTTTATTTTAGTTACTTTTTATTAAATAGTTACAATTAATATAAATATGTATATACATGTGATAGGATCACAATATAAACTGACAAAATAGCGATTTTCCTTGCAATTTTCCATTTCTATATATGGTGTTGGACTATTTTTTTGTTTGTTGCTATTTATTCATCAATTTATTAAATTATTCATCAATTTAATTATTCTAATTAAATAGAAATTACATTCTCAGAACTTAGGCCATCTCAGGCGGCATTCGAACCCACGACCTTTGGATTAGAAGTCCATAGCGCTACAGGGTCACAATGAACGATTTTCCCTATATATATGCTGTTGGACTATAATTTTTGTTTGTCACTATTTATTCCATTTATTCATTTTTTAATTTAATTAATTAATTACTGTTTGAAAAAACTGTATTAACATCAAGTGTCATACACTACAAGTAAAAAAATGTATTTGAACTTGAATGGATCAATAGAAAATATTTTATTGACGATTGAAAATTTGAACAAGATATATAGTATATATATATATATAGGGAAAAAGTGAAATAATAGTAGGAATTGAAAAAATTTTTTACTTTTGTTAAGGTAATAGATGGCGCTGTGTTTCAACTGCGGTGTTGTGCAATGGGCTAAATTCATGTGACGTCATAGTCACATGATAGTGAAAGCCACGTGATTCTAGCCAATCAATTCAAAAACTCATGCGACGTCATAGTCACACGATAAAAACTATCTTGTGTTTCCAGCTAATCAGTTCACTCGCTTCGGTGTTGCCAAGTTTTGCTCTTTGCAGAAACTTTCTCTTAAAAAGTACATATGTATACAAAATGCATTTATTTAAAAGTATAAGCATAAAAATACGATTTTTTTAATTTTAAAAAAATCTTTTTGATGAATTTTTTTTTTCTAACATTTAAACATCTTTACCCAAATATGAAATTTGGAATTTTATCTAAGTTTTACAAATAGAACAACAAGTACAATTAGTTTAATGTCTGTTTTGAATTCAATGGAGAACACGTGTTTGTCTTTATCATGTGACGTCATGAACTGAGCCCATTGTATTACCGATAGTGCGGGGGAGTTATGTGCATGACATGAGAGGAAGGAGAGTTCGAGAGAGAATTTGAGAGGAGTGTGTGAGGTAGTTTAAGTGGCCGCAGTAGCCGAGTGGTGTAGGTATCGGATCGTGGCCTGCCATATCACGAGTTCGAGCCCAGTACCACTAAAGACCCAACGTGTTGGGCAGCGTTGCACGTTAAATCGTCGAAGCTGAAACGTCCTCCGTGGGTGGTGTGGTAGTTAGGAGAGGGGTGCCAGCTCAGGTGTCGTCCACGTCACTTGACCATGGTTGAAAATCACGTGGTTCGTCGCCAAAAGCCCTCGTGTAGCTGAACAGTGCGACGTTAATATTCAATCAATCATGTGAGGTAGTTTAATAATGTATAAGGTGTGAGTAGTTGGTAGTTGTGAAGAATTTGTTATCGTTACTAAAAGTGTTGCAGTTGATTCTGGACAAATAGTAGCGTCACTACAACTTTTACTACATGTTTTCTTCTGCCACGGAATAGAAAGCCGCACAACCAAAAATAGAAACTCAACAGAAAAATAAAGAGAAAATCTTTTTTTTAACCTGAGTCATATAATTTCTCAAAACATAAGCACATGCTAACACCGTTCACAAGAAAAACTTTTCTTAACGATGAATAAGCAAAAAAAGAACTGTAAATAATACGAATGTGTGAATATTTATGTATGCTCCATAGAATTATGGCATTGCAGGAAATTTTCCGCATTTTTCCAGCCGCATGGTAGGGGGTTTACCGGTTACACAGCAAAAGAAACCACGAAACCTTACCTTCTTTAAATAAATCCGGAGTTTATGACCCCACGTACCCAAATACCCCTTCTCCCTTTGGTTTATTGTCTGAAGAATCCGGATCACGCACCTCGGAGAAGATTTAGTGATATTTCTCTATTTTCGATCCTCGACCGCTACTTCCCCCTTGTTTTCAATACCTACTACTAGTTCACTCTATATCAGTTGGGCACACAAGGGGGTTTCCTAGGGGTCCGGACACCCCCCACAGGCCTTGATTTTATTTCCGATTGGTTATAATCCTATGTATATATTACGTAAAATTTAATTATGTATTTGTTATTAATTAAGGAAAATTATTTTTTTAATAATTAATTTCGCATTGTTTTTGTTCCCAAAAATCGATAAAATCAAAAAAATATGTTGGGTGGCGTATTTGGAGCTGTGACGTGCTTACGCGTCTTTTCATTAACATATCCTTTGGGTTCTTTGGGGCCAGAATTAATGACAACTCTTTCCAATCAAAACCCAAGAAGTGAAGCGTGAATAAAAGATGCAAATTAGAAAGCTTTTAAATATCAGAAGTTAGAGTAAGCGGTGTGGCAATTTGGGGACTGTTATGATAGAGCGTGATACAATTGTGAAGTGACAGCCAATAGTAGTTATTCCGGAGATAGAGCCATTAGGTCAAGGTGCATACCATTGCACTCGAGTAAAAACTCAACTTCCATTAAGATTGGATCGACGATAGAAGTTCAGGTAGGATTGACTATTTAATATTAGGGTCTGAGATATTATTGAAATTGAGTTTAGGCGTGTTAATTATTGATAGTGGTCCGGGTTAAACTAATTCGGTATTATATATATTGTGTGTTTAGTCATCGTAGATTCTCTCCAATATATTATTATCTAATCTGTTAGAAGTTTAAGTTGTAAAATCTTAATAAAGCCAAATTAAGATTATGGAATCTTCTAATTCTTTCGTTAATCCTACACCTTTAGCTCACGCTGATAATCAAGGAGAAGCGCACCCGAGGGGGGCCACTTCACAGAGCATTATACTAAAATGGTGGACTTTCGCCTTTGGACCCCCCTCCCCTTGAAAATTTTTTGTGTGCGCTACTGTTCTATATATATATCTTGTTCAAATTTTCAATCGTTAATAAAATAGGTACTTTTTATTCATCTACTCCAGTTCAAATACATTTTTTTAATACTTATAGTGAATAACACTTGATGTTAATGCAGTCTTTTCAAATATTAATTCATTAATTAAACTTAGTTAATGAATAAATGGTAACAAAAATAATAGTTTAGCACGATATATAAAAAGGAAAATCGCTCGCTGTGTCCCTGTAGCGCAAAGAATAGCGCGTTGGACTTCTAATTCAAAGGTCGTGGGTTCGAATCCTGCCTGGGAATTCTGGGATAGCCTAATTTCTGAGGATGTGATTTATGAATGGATAAATAGTAAAAAACCAAAATAATAGTCCAACACCATATATAGGAAGGAAAATGGAAAATCGCTTTCTATTTTGCCACTTAATATTGTGATTCTGTCACATGTATATGCATATTTTTATATTAATTGTAACTATTTAATAAAGAGTAACTAAAATAAAACGTTTCATTGTTGACCTAAGTAGGAATTGTGATATATATATTTTTTTAATATATTACTTGTTTTCTCTTGTTTTGAATCATAGAAATGTATTTGAAACAATTATTTATGATGGACTTTGTTACTAATAAATTAAAGAATATTTGGCTCTCTGTCGGCTGGGTGGCGTGGTTGGTTTGTAGCTGGCCTTCTGTACCCAAAGTATTCTTCTGTACCCTTCTATACTGGTTCGACCCCGGCCCAAGTCGATGGATTTTCATGATGCAGAAAATCGTCAGCGGCCATGTCGTATGATTATACAGCATGTAAAAGATCCCTAGGAGAGGCAACATTAAATCCTAGTACAGGTTCACATCGTCAGAGCTCAGGTGCCTCCCTCTAGGGAGGAAACTGGGCGTCAAAATTACTTGCGGCGATTGATATCCGCCTATATGACGCTGCACTAAAAAAATAGATACCTGCTTTCGGTGAATGTACTAGAGCAGATCGTGATGAAAACTCTGTTAATAACTGTTCATAATCTGCCATTAGAAATTAAAAAATATTTGGCGCTGTTTGGCCAAATATGGTCTATACGCCAGTAGAAATCAACCAATAAGAAAAGAAAGAATACATACAGTGAAATACGTTTAATACGTAAACGCTTAAGACGAAATATCAGTTAACACGAAGTAATATAGAGGTCCCGATAAACTACTATGTATTTTCATGCTTTTTTTTCTCTTAACACGAAACGAAAATCGCTTAACACGAAAAGATTTCCTTTCTGGGAATGAATAAATAACGAAAAACACCAGCCAGATTGGACAGTCCTACTGTATCATCGAAAGAATTCGGTGCAAAAGATGATTATAATGTGTATACAGCCTCAATTATGGCACAGACAAAGACATTTTGGAGTTTGTTCAAAACTCAAAAAATATCATTGATGCAGATTCCGAAGATGAAAATGAAATGAATAATGCAGATCCTGTTCCCACGTCATTTGAAATGGGAACATCATGAAAAGTGTGTTAAGTTATTTAGACGCACATTCCAGTGGTGAAATGAATAACAAAATGGACGACATCGAACAATTTATTGACAATATGATGCTAAAAAGACAATGCAAAAAAAAATATGTAAAAATTATTTTGCCCCAAAAATGTTTTTTCAAAACTTGATAATTTTGAGTTAAATCTCATTGAGGTCTTGTGAATGTTTTTGTTTCCCTGATTTTTTATTAAATACACGCATATATACACTTCTATGTATATAAACAAAATTTTCTCTAATAAACTTAATTTTTTTTTTACAATATTTACAATATCGTGAACACGAAAACGTATTCAGGTCCCCTCAATTTCGTGTTAAACTATCTTCACTGTATATTAAAAGAGAAAAAGTTTAAAGCAATGGGGAAAAAATGTAAAATATACGAAAGCAACGAAGGGTGAGAGTTATATGAACGTCGTATTTATAAAGCAGCACGAGGGTTAAGGCGACGGACCTCGCAATTTTGAACCATTGTTAAGTGACGAGGCGACACCTAAGGTGTCGGGAGGTTATTTCTACTTAAATTTAACTATCTAAGTGCTCCTGAATTGGAAGTTAAAGGTGAGGTGAGAAAAATAGTGTAGAAAATATTCTAATGATTCACAAAGATAACCTCCGTGTAGCCCTTGAATGATGCTTCTTCACACCGAGAGGTATTTTAAACATGTTACAAATAACAGTTCTTTCGATGCAGTAACTTTTTTAATACCATTTAAATAATACTTTGAATTATTTGCATATTATATAATTTTTTGTGGTCAGAGTAACGGACTCGTGGCTGGCGTGTCATGAGTTCGAGCGTAGTACCTCTAAGACCTATCATGCAAAGGGAGCTGGTGTACGTTAAATATGTCGAGGCTCAAACGTCTACCCTTAGGTGTGGTGTGGAAGTTAGGAGACGTTAACGTTCACTCACTTCCTGGGGAAATTTGCTGACTAGTGTGCCAACTCAGGTGTTGCCCTTGTCGCTTGATGAAGGGTCACAAAATTACAAAGTCCGTCTACAGCTTCGAATTGCGGCATTATTAAATAATCAATCAATCAATCTTTTTACATCATTTTTAAAAGTAATTCACAGAAATATTTTGTTGTAGTTCTAATATCAGATTGTCTAGCAATGTTAAACAATCTCCACTAATCCAAAAAATTCTAGAAATTCTTGAAACAAATAGGGTTTAAAAGGACCTCATCCTTTTTAAAATCCAAACAATTCAAGATGTGGGCAGGGGAGACTTCAGACGTTGGATGTTAGTCCAGTCAAGAAGGTACGCAGAGGTTCAATGCTAATCACCGAAACTGAAAGCTTGTTATAAATATTTTGAGAGACAATAAGAACTATTTTGGTCCCATAAGAAATATTCTGTGATTCATTTTAACGTTCTTTGTTAATTACTATCATCGTTACATATCTATTAGTTTCCAATTACCAGAAACACAATCAGCTTTACCAACATCTTCAATTCCTACTATTAGCTCACACTCTCTATATATTTATTTATTTATCTTGGTGGAATTTTCAATCGTTCATAAAATACATTTTAAAGCGCTACATTGAGCTGAAATTTTATATACATGATTATTTTGGATGACAATATAGTAATTTAATTATAATTAATAAAAATTAATTGATTAAAACTAATTATTCAAAGACTTACAAATACAGCCACGTTGGCATTATTTTTGGTGACTTAGAGACCATTTTGGCGACTTGTGTCCGAACTTGAAAAGGTTTTTTCTCACATTTTAAAGCGCTCATTTGAGCTGAAATTTTTTATGCACTATTGTTTTGGGTAAAAATTTGATAATTTAATTATAATTAATTAAAATGAATTGACTGAACCTAATTATGTAAAGAATTACAGATACAGCCGCATTGGTTTCATTTTTAGTGACTTGTGTCAAAACTTGAAAAGGTTTTTTTTTTTCCTCACGTTTTAAAGCATTCAGTTAAACTGAAATTTTAAATACACGATTGTTTTGGATGACAATACGATACTTTAATGATAATTAATAAAAATTAATGACCATTTAATGTTGTGATTCTGTCCTATGTATATGCATATTTATATTAATTGTAACTATTTAATAAAAAGTAGCTAAAATAAAATTTTTCTTTGTTGATCTAAGTAGGAATAGACTTAAAATGTTTTTTTTCATATTACTTGCTTCATTTCAAGCTCTATAAATGCTAAAATCCTGCATGGCAATATATATCTTTTAAGCCTGTTGTATATAAACAGTATGCTTATAAATAAGAAAAATTGGGGATATATACATATGCATCACTGTGTGTGTGTATATGAATTTGATCATAATTACAAATTAATATTAATAAAAAAATTGATTACTAAGCATCATATTTCAGTTATTAACATTTAGCAATGAATGTAGTCAGATCAGGCTGTTTAATTCTGTAAGGTTATTTTTAATAGGCTCACACACAAATATGTAGAACATCTTTATTTTTATTCCGTAACTATTTAATTCGTTTCCTTGTCGCTCTAAGACATATTAAAATGTATACTTTTCAACTTCTTTCGCATAAGGAAATTATTTCATTGAGAAAGATTATTGAAAAACATGAAAATGTTTTGTAATGGCGCTAGACAGGACGATGACAGTAATTGATTTGGAGTTGTTATTCCTTTTCACTTCATCTAGAAAGAAAACTTTCGTCACACTTTTCATACGTATAGCATTACATTTGAAGATTACAAATGGCTTTAATTATTTACGGCCTGTAATACGTGCAGGCGATTATTAGTCACAAGCATCAAAACAAGTTTCACAACAAAACACTTTCAATCGCTCGGGTTTCTTAATATCGAAATAGGAGACTTGTTCGAACTTAATTGATTTCGTCATTTTTCGACATGCAGGATAAAACACCTCGAAAATGGGGAAACAAGCTACAAATTTATAAAAGATTACCTAATTCTAAAGAAAAAAAATAAGTATTGCGTAAATGCTGTAATGTGAAATTTTAAATTAATCATTCACACACAAAAAGAGATTTTTCAAACCCAATAAAATTGACTAAGATAGAAGGGAAAAAACCTTTACTTTTTTTTTTTGAGAATGGTTTTGCCTCATTTAAAAATAGAACAAAGCATTTTATATTTCTAAGTTTAACTCAATCCATATAAAATCTTATTTTACAAAACTCATATTAAGGTATCCGACAACGTTCGGAACCGTGATTTTGCAAAAGCGCATAAATGGATAATTTTCATGATATTTAGGGTCACTTTATAAAATTGTTTTAGACATTTTGACAAAAAAAAATGATTCAAATGCAATATTTTGGCAAAAAATTAACTTGTAATAATCTTTTTTCAAAATGTTCTCCTTTTGTGAAAAATGCTTCTATTATAATAATATTTTACCTGTATATAGCTCAGACCTCTCTACAGAGGCTCCATTAGAATTTTTGAAATATATAACTTCGAAGTGCGTTTATCCATATTTTACGACAACAGAGGGGAACAATTTTAAGAAAAAAACGCCAATAATTATTTCAATTGGTGGTAACTCGGAAAATAATGTGAATTTTTCAAAAATTCTAGTGGAGCCTCTGTAGAGAAGTCTGAGCTATATACAGGCAAAATATTATTATAATAGAAGCATTTTCCACAAAAGAAGAACATTTTGAAAAAAGGTTATTCTAAGTTCATTTTTGGCCAAAATATTGTATTTAAATAATTTTTTTTGTCAAAATGTCCTTAAAACATTTTCATGCATGTATTCTAATCTGAGTGATACTAAATATCAGGAAAATTATCCATTTTTGAGCTTTTTTAAAATCCTGGTTCCGAACGTAGTCGGATACCTTAATGTCACTCTTCGGCGCAATAGTTGTGGCCGCGGAAGCCTAATGGTCAAGATGACGATCTCGTGGTCGGTGTGTCATGAGTTCGCGCCTAGTACCGCTGAAGACCCGCCGTGTAGGGAAAAATGCACTTTTAATATGCCGAGAGCTCAAACGTCCACCCGTTGGTATAGTGTGGGATGCCAGTTCAGGTTTCATCCTCGTCATTTGACCATGGTTCTAATTTACGAGGTCCGTCGCCAAAAGCCCTAAAGTATCTGAATAGTGTGCCGTTAATATTCACCCACTCACTCGCTAATATGATCACCGTCTTGTGGGAAACGTGTCAGAAGTTCGAGCGCAGTGCCGCTGATCCGCTGTGTAGAGGCGCTTATGTACGTTAAATCTGCCGAGGCTTTAAAATTACGAGGTCCGTCACCAATAATCCTCATGCCACTTTAAAGTGCGGCGTTAATAAACACTCACTTACTCTCTCGAAGGTACATTGAGACTATTGGCAACGGACCTCGTCATTTTGAACCATGATCAAGTAACGAGAAAGAATTCACTTCCTCACTATGCCAGGGTGAAGACTTCGTGCCTTGATAGATTTAATGTGCAGATGTATAGTAGTTCTTTACTGGAGCCAGGACCCGAACCTTCGACTCAACAAGTAACGATACTGTTTATGCGAATTTTCGATTATGACCATTCCGCCACTACGACCACGAACTGTTTGAATCTCTTGCATACATTCTGTGATATTTAATTTAGCATTTTCAATTGAAATAAACTCATGTTGATTGAATGGTCTTAAATTTCTAGGACACAGCAGGATAATGAGATGCATCCATTATAATCAGAAAATTTTTAACCGCAAAAAAAAGGAAAAATATGTTTAATATACGAGGGTCATCCAGAAAATGGAGACCATTTAGTTACACAAAATCAAAACACAATATTTATTGAATAAAATAGTTCTTTTACGTATTGTGATGTCTGAGATAAATAAGGGTAGCGTGTGATATTGATTAATTTAAATATTTAGTTTATTTACGTCACAGCTATTATATACAGATTATACATTCAAGTTAATAATCTTATTAAAGAGATTATTAGAATTCGAATGAAGTGGTTTGTGAGGGAGGAGTTTCTCTTTGGGGTCTCAAGTTTTCAGACCATCTCCAGTTCTCTCTCTTTGCTCTCTCTAGCTTCGGGGATGACAGAGGCCGACGTCTTTAGCTTCCAGTTACATCCTGCTAGTGGGCAGAAAGGGGTCCCTCGTGGTGTCAAAGGTTGTCGGGGTGATCCAAGACAAGACCACGCAATAATTTTAAAGTTGCAGGTGCCAATGCACGTTTGGGGATCCACAAAGAAGCCGATTCACAGCTGTGTGGCGGGAAGCGTTACAGTATTTTGAAGCATCCGTCACTTCTCTACATAATCATTTCTTACATTTAAACATTTGTCGTACCTCTTCAGGAGCTTCAGAATTTTCCAAGTTATGTTCTTCTGCTGACATTTCATTATGCCAGGTGGTTACTGTATTTAAACGAAAGACCGATAGTTTGGACCTTGCTCTTGACGACTGTCATCTTTTCTCCAAAACAAGGGAAAAGATGACAAGAGTTTCTGGGTGATAAACGTTTGGGAAGTGTTGAAAAATTGGAGAATACAGAAGCAACCTGGTTCTCAATGCACTGGAGTTCTGAACAAATACGACAAATGAAATTAAGGAAAATATATTTAAAAAGTGAAAGGTTTTCAAGATATGTAACAAAATTATTTTTTCCTAATAAATATATTATTGTGTTTTTCAATTCCTCTCTCTCTACTATTAGTTCATTCTCTCCCTATATATATATATATATATATATATATATATATTTAAAATTTTTAATCGCTTAAAAAATACTTTGTTCATCCATTCAAGTTCAAATACATTTTTAAACTTGTAGTGGATGCCCTTGAATAACAATACAGTTTTCAGTTTTATAATTCTTTTTTAAACTAAAAAAGAATAAATAGTAACAAACAAAAAAAATATCCTAACATATATAGAAAGGAAAACCATTCGTTGTTTCCCCGTGTGCTGGTGCCGTTGGACTTCTAATAAATGGTGGGGTTTAATCCCCCCTTGGAATGGAACTGAGAATGCGATTTCAAAATTTTTATTGGAATAATTAAATTTAATTAATGAGTAAATAGCAACAAACAAGAAAATAGTTCAACACCCTATATAGAAAGGAAAATGAAAAATTGTAAGGAAAATCGCTTTCTCTATTTTGTCACTTAATATTGTGATTCTGTCATATGTAAATATATATATTTATATTAATTGTAACTATTTTTTAAAAGCTAACTAAAATAAAATTTCTTTGTTCACCTAGGAATTGATTTAAGAAAATTAATAAATATTGTGTTTTTCATTTTGTACAACTAAACTGTCTCTGTTTCCTGGATGACCTTTGTATAATGTGAACACATTTGAATGGGGATAGACAACTAGGAAGTTCCACATGCCGAATCAGAATCCAGGTTGCGCACAAACATAAAAATTCAGGAAAATTAGTGTGAGCGCTCCAGGTTTAGATTCAGGCTAGTAAAACAATTTCTTCTTCGAAACCTAATCTCAACGTACATAATCCTTTCAAACAATTTTTAAATCAACGAAATTAGTTCTTAAAATGGCACAACAAACAAAGTGCAATTTTCTACAGACGAGTTTGTAATTTCGTCTATCGGGTATTGTTTTCCGCGTTTTTGTCTGTTAATTATAGTTATCGTGTGTAGAATCACTCTTTAGTTAAATAACTGATCTCTCTCTCTCTCTCTCAAACATGACCTACATATGAATACATCGATCCGAATTTATCATCAATAAAACAAAATGAAACGCATTTGGCTGAAATGCCGAGCACGTGTTTGAGAAACTTGAAAACTGAAGTCGATTGGTGAATGCTTTTATGGTCAGATGTCATGCAATAATAGAGCTAAAAATAGCATCATTGTGAGTTCATATTTCTGTTTTGATTGAGAAAAGTTATATTGTTATAAACAGAATAAAAACATGCAATATAAAAAAAAATTAAGTCAATTCCTACTTAGGTCAACAAAGAAAAATTTTATTTTACCTACTTTTTATTAAATAGTTACAATTAATATAAATATGTATATACATAGGGCAGAATCACAACATTAAGTGGTAATTAGTTTTTGTTAATTATCATTAAAGTATTGAATCGTCATTCAAAACAATCGTGTAAAAAAATTTCAGTTCAACTGAATGCTTTAAAACGTGAGAAAAAAACACCTTTTCAAGTTTTGACACAAGTCGCCAAAAAGGATGCCAACGTGGCTGTATTTGTAATTCTTTAAATAATTTGTTTTAATCCATTAATTTTTATTAATTATAATTAAATTACTGTATTGTCATCCAAAATAATCATGTATATAAAATTTCAGCTCCACTGAGCGCTTTAAAATGTATTTTATTAATGATTGAAAATTCCACCAAGATAAATAAATAAATATATAGATATATAGAGATTGTCAGCTATAGTAGGAATTGAGAGATAGCATCATTGTGAGTTCATATTTCTGTTTTGATTGAGAAAAAGATATATTGTTATAAACAGAATAAGAAATAGGTGTATTTTTGAAAAAGGAATAGTTATTTACAGTCTGTGAAAAACATTTCGATTATCATAACAGAGAAAAGATCGCAGGTTTCTTCCATGTTGCTTATAAAAATTTTACTTATCAAAACATGTAATATAGAAAAAAAATTAAGTCAATTTCTACTTAGGTCAGCAATGGAAAATTTTATTTTAGTTACTTTTTATTAAATAGTTACAATTAAAATAAATATGTATAACCATAGGACAGAATCACACTTTTAAGTAGCAAAATATAAAGTGATTTTTTTGCGATTTACCATTTTGCTTTCTATATAGGTTATTGGACTATTATTTTGTTTGTGGTGTTAATGTTTATTCATTTATTAAATTAAATTATTCCAATAAAATAGTATAGTAAAAAGAAATCACATCCATAGAAACTAAGCCATCCTAAGTGGGACTTGAACCCACGTCCTTCGGATTAGAAGTCCAACGCGCTATCCATTGCGCTACAGGGCCACAAAGAACTATTTTCGTTTGCATGTAAGTTGTTGGACTATAATTTTTGTTTCTGATTATTAATTAATTAAATTAAATTAATAAATTAATCATTGAAAAAACTGTATTAATATCAAGTGTCATCCCCTAAAAGTTTAAAAAACGTATTTGAACTTGAGTGGATGAATAAAAAGTATTTTATTAACGATTGAAAATTTGAACAAGATATATATATAAATAAATATATATCGGGAGAGTATGAAATAATAGTAAAAATTGAAATAACGTAGGGGGTTCTTCTATGTTGCTTATAAAAATTTTATTTATAAAAATATCTTTTGAAGTACTCAAAATACTCCTAGCTCTTTTATTTACACGATGATATGTTCCTTAGAAAACCGTGCAAAAAAAAAATCGGGTACAAAATACATGCGGCATATGGTAAATTTGGGGATACGCACCACACATTTAAAAAAATCGTCTAAGATGAAAAGAGAGAGACTCTACATCAGCGATACTCAACCTGCGGCCCGCCGAGCCTTTTTAAGTGGCCCTGCCATGGCCCATTGCTAAGAGAAATTCACTTATTTAAAAAAATTTGGTGGGAAATTCTTTGTCAAGAAATATATATCAATTTTGCTTTTTGTTGTCGGCATCGTACGGGTACGAATTGATATTCTTTTTCTATTTGGAACAGTTACGGTTAGTAATAACTGACAACAGTAGAATGAACAGTGGGTGGAATTAATTTTTAACTATCTTTCATATCTTGCAAGCGAAAAATATTCGAAGAAAATATATCGCTTCAAAACGATTGAAAGGTTGACTATTTTGTAGTGAAAAACAAACATGGATCAATAATGTTTGATTCGTCACGAAAGTGATGTATTTAAAAAATACCAATAAAAAGGAATCATTCAATGACAATTTTCCTCGAATATCTCTTTCAAGAGGTGATACATATGCTTTCTTGAATAATCTTTGCAACAGCAACATGGTGTTTTGTCAGTGGCAATATCACGGCGGTAACAAAGACATCTATGAAGTTTGTTATATTAATAGTAATCATATGAAACCGTTTACTGATGCATAAATTCTGAAGGAGTGTTTCTTAAATGCTTCTTATTAAGTGTCAGTAACAAAAATAAAAAATATAAAAAAATAATGATGATATATAAAAAAAGCAAAGCAGGAATTATAATAGTATGATTAATTTTCCACATTTTAAATTTCCAATGTTACCTTGGTCTTAAAGCATTTCTTCCTCCCTTCCCCATTTATCCTCATGTTGCGGCCCACGTGAAATAACTAACATATGTATGCGGCCCGAGTGAAACAGCTGACATACGTATGCGGCCCGAGTGAAACAGCTGACATATGTATGCGGTCCAGCAGAAAAAAAGGTTGAGTACCCCTGCTCTAGATCAGCGATACTCAACCTGCTGCCCACCGAGCCTTTTTAAGTAGCCCGATTATGGCCCATTTCTCTGAGAAATTTACTTATTTAAGAACATTGTATTAAAAATTTGGTGGGAAATTCTTTGTCAAGAAATCAAATATATCAATTTTTTTTTTGCTGTCGGTGTCGTACGGGTACGATTTGATATTCTTTTTCTATTTGGAACGGTTACGCTAGTGATAAAAAACAACAGAGGAGAGCGACAATTTTATGGGTGGAATTAATATTTAACTATCTTTCGTATCTTAAAAACGAAAAATATTCGAAGAAAATATATTGCTTCAAGACGATTGGGAGGTTTACTATTTTGTAGTGAAAAACAAACATGGGTCAGTAATTGTTTGATTTGTCACGAAAAGTGCTATATTTAAAAATTACCATTGAACAGAAATCATTCAATGACACTTTTCCTCTAAGATCTCTTTCAAAAGGTGATAAATAGGCTTTCATGAATAACCTTAGCAACAGAAACTAAGTGTTTTATAAGTGGTAATATCACAGCGGTAACAAAGGCATAATATGAAGTTTGGTAATTGTATGAAACCCAGCCTTTCATCCTTTCAGTGGGTCGATAAAATGAGTACCTAGCTTGCTTGGGAACTACACACTGGGGTTTCGCGTCAGGCTGACCACCTAACCAGAACATCTGCTCATGCACTTCAGGGCCCAAGGTCGCGTGTACTGAGTTGGGCACAGTAGGCTTTGGCCTTCACGGGCTGTCGTGCCACTGAGTTAAGGTATCCGACTACGTTCAGAACCGTGATTTTGCAAAAGCGTGTAAATGGATAATATTTATCGATATTTAGTATCACTTAGATTAGAATACATGTATAAAATTGTTTTAAGGACATTATGACAAAAAAAATTATTTAAATACAATATTTTGGTAAAAAATTAGCTTAGAATAATCTTTTTTCCAAATGTTCTACTTTTGTAAAAAGTGCTTCTATTGTATTAATATTTTGCCTGTATTCAGCTCAGACCTCTGTACAGAGGCTCAACTAGAATTTTTGAAGTGCATAACTTGGAAGTCGGTTTATCCATGTTTTACGAAAACAGAAGGGAGAAATTTTAAGAAAATACGCTGATAATTATTTCAAATAATTGTAACTCTGAAAATAATATGAAATTTTCAAAAATCATAGTTGAGCCTCTGTACAGAGGTCTGAGCTATGTACAGGCAAAATATTAATACAATAGAAGCATTTTTTACAAAAGGAGAACATTTGGAAAAAGGTTTTCTAAGTTAATTTTTGCCAAAATAGTGTATTTAAATAATTTTTGTCATAATGTCCTTAACACAATTTTATACATGTATTCTAATCTAAGTGACACTAAATATCATAAATATTATCCATTTATGCGCTTTTTTAAAATCATGGTTCCGAACGTAGTCGGATACCTTAATCATATGAAACCGTTTACTGATGCAGAAATTGTGACGGAGTGTTTTTTAAATGCTTCTCATTTAGTGTTAAAAAATAAAAAACAAAAAATAATAATTTAAAAAAGCAAAACACACACAGGAGTTATAATATTTTGATCAATTTTCCACATTTTAAATTTCTAATGTTATTTTGGTCTTAAAGCATCCCCCCTTTTTTTCCGAACTTTGCGGCCCGCATGAAATAGCTGACACATGTATGCGGCCCAGCAGAAAAAAAGGTTGAGTATTCATTGATTGAGTTCGAGAGAGAAGCCCGATTGGTGTTAAGTAATCGAGCTTCTTAGTGCTTTGTTTTTAACGCCATGAGATTCTACGGAAATTCTCAGATTTGTTTCATTTCCTGAGAAAGAACACTTATCAGGGTTCTCCGTATTTATTTTAGAAGTTACACTTTGTTCAAGATAAAGTATCGGTTGAAGATTTATAAACAAGATTAAATTATTTGAAAATTAATATATTATTTCTTTATATCGAAAATTCGATTTGAAATAAAAATAAAATCTATGAAAGATAGTGATTGAAAAATAAAATTCATTCTACATTAGAACTGATGCAAATTGAATCATCAAAACTTAAATTAAAATGTATAGTATTGTGCGGTTTTTTAAAACTTTTTAGTAGTAAAATTTTGTTTTGTTATTCTCACAATTTTATTTTTTAAAAATTTTGTTATAATGTACTTACTTTTAGAAAATTCGTGTTATATTTTGTTTGAGAAAAGTCTTTTGCCAATATAATAACTCTGAAAACCTTTTGCTGGTCTTTCATTAAAAATTACTTATCAAATTAATTTTGTGTAGTTAAATTTTTTAAATTTTACAATTTGCTATAATTTCAACCATTAACATTACTCTTAATATTACAACATCTTTTCAGTTAATGTTCAAGCAATTTTTTTTTCACTGAATAGTTTTGAAAAAAACAATAAACAAAAGTTGCCATTTTAAAAATACGGAAAACTAGAGTTCATCTGTGTGTATTCGAATGGTGATTTAAATGAAGTTATGGTGATTTAGTTTCTAACAATACACGCGCTATTACTAAAAATTTTGCAATCACACTTTGCACTTGTTATTCCTATAAGAGGTACAGTGGGTGATCGGTTAACGAACAAATCGGTTAACGAACACTTTGACGAAAGATTTTTGTGTTCGGATAACGAACACATATTCGGATAACGAACGCTTTCAAGAAAGATTTTTTATGTTTGGACAACGAACACATATTCGGAGGTGATCAGGGAGACACCCCTGAAATTATGGATGAAATTTTGACAACTGCTAGAGATCTGGAATTGGAGGTGAACGAGGATGACATAGAAGAGCTCATAATAGGACATGAAGATGAACTGACGACAGAAGAACTCCAAGAAATTTTGAATGAAGAACACCAAGAAACACAGCGAAATGTGTCTCCTTCTGAACAAAGAGGAAGACGAAAGAGGACAATGCCGACATCTGCCATTAAAGATCTTTTAAAAAGTGGGAGGATGTCAGAGCAATGGTCTTAGATGCACCCAAACAAGCTGATGTCAGTAGGGTTGGGGATCTTTACAGCGACAATGCTATTAAGTACTTCAGGAAAATCTTGAAAAAGAGAGAAAAGCAATCGACAATGGACATGTTCTTCAACGCCCTAACAAAAATGAAAAGAATTGGATTAATATGCAAGACTATATGTTGTTTTATTTTACAAAAAACTTACTAAGAAAAATTATACATTTTTTAAAATTTAATTTTTAGGGTCTCCAGAACGAATTAATCGAGTTACTAAGAGCTAATTGAGCTACACACAGGCAAAATATTAATACAATAGAAGCATTTTTTACAAAAGGAGAACATTTGGAAAAAAGATTATTCTATGTTAATTTTTTGCCAAAATATTGTATTTAAACAAAATTTTTTGTCATACTGTCCTTAAAACAATTTTATACATGTATTCTAATCTAAGCTACACTAAATATCATGAAAATTATACATTTATGCGCTTTTCTAAAATCATGGTTCCGAACGTAGTCGGATACCATAAGGAAAACACAATTTTCATATAAAAAAAAAGAAATTAAAATGAACCTACTTGTTGCAACATGGTAGGCTTGAATGACATTTCGAACAACATTTCTTTACATTTTTCCCTTAAAAACAGTTTTTATTTTGGAACTCTGTTTTACACTTGACTTGGCCGCATTCCATTACTTAGATTTATGAAGCGGGAATGCTACCTCTAAGCCACCGGTGCCGACTCCCCAGTTAAATAAAAATACTTATATCGAAGTTGGAGTGAAATAAGTAGATAAGATTTATTGCTATGTTATTATTTTTAAAGTTTAGAAAAGCGACTCACTCACTTATCACGAGATCCAATAGACTTGAAACTTGGCAGGCATGCCTCTTTTGTTAGTTATAGACTCTCTAAGAACGTGTTTTTCAGAAATCGTTTCCCTCACTGGTGTAAAAGATAATGTTTATATATTTGTTTTAGATAATATTTATATATTTGCTGACGAACTTGTGAAATCCCGAGTTATTTAGTTTTATTTAATTTTTTTTACTTCGCTATTTTTATTTGCTGAATCGTACTTTCCTTGGAATTTAAATTGCAATTTGCTTAATATTATTCAAAATATTAATTAAATATCTTCTCTTAAGTAATTTTTTGTTTTTGTTTTTCTTTCTCAATTGTTATAGTTATCAATGCACGCGAACGAAGAACGAGTACGCCTGGTAGTTTATTCATAAATACGCGCTTTTTTATGTTATTTTGTCGTAATTGCATTTTTGTTGAATAGAATCTTCTTGCACTCACTAATATATAAGACACGCCTTTTCAATTTGGAGACCATTGCGTCAAAAAATGTTTCATTTGAAATATTATTCGTTAGAAATACGTTTAGTCATACGAATCTTTTGAAAATATTGTTTACAATACATGATTATCCATTCATTTAATTAACGTTGCATTTTATTATTTCAAAAACAAAATACGATACAGTTTCCACTTAAATGTTTCTGTATTCTGTTGTTCAACAAAATACACTAAAATAGTGCTCTTAGCAACTGTCGAGAAAAATATGCAAGCAATATTTTCATACTTTCACTGAATTTCCATCGGAATGTTATACCTTATAAAACTGTTCTTGCAATTTCTGAGAAATATGTTTTTCACTCTCTGCAACTCGTAGTTGCCAGATGATTCAGGGAGCATTCTTTTCAGTTTAAAAAGAAGATTGCTTTATTGTTCACGGCCATGCGTACTTGCAACAGAGAGCATGAATCACACCAGAGCAAAGCCATGAATTTTCAAAGAAGAATATGAATTAAAGCTTCTTGGAAAGGGGAAAATTTTATTGTTTTAGAAAGTGTATGATACCTTTTATGGATATGGAGACTCCCGAAAAATGTTAATAGATTTTGTTTCGTTTCTAGAGGGGAAAGTTGAAAAAGTAAACAACGGAAGTTCTCGGTTTCTTTCTCTCTTCTCATAATAGCTTTCTTCATTTATATCTCCCCCACCTTTTAAGAGTTAATTATATTTCTATAAATGGATTTCACAGGATTAATTGCATTTATTTTTATTTTATTTGAGTGAAAAATTATTTTTCGCTGTTTTTCGGTCTATTCTAAATAAATATCGCGTTAAACAATACAGTTTGAGGAGTACTTACTGAAAAGGCAATTAGAAAGCCGGGTCATATTGTTAAAAGCTCAGTCCTCCCACATTACGAGCTTCTCTCAGACATTTCTCACAATAACAATTTCTTTCAAAGCAATTACATTTTTATAATTTCAAATAATATGCATTTTCTTAGAAAAAAATATTGAGAAATAATACACATTATTCCCAAAGCGCATTGCTTCAAACCATTTTTCTTGTTTCATATTTTTCTTACCATTATCAGCATTGGCATACACAGACTACTTTTATACGGGGAAGGGGCTATATTTTTAAAAAACACGTATACGGAAGCACCGAGGTGAGATTCTTAGGCCGGTTTCACACGGGGCAACTGTGCCAGTCAACTCACTTCCTGTCATCGTACTCCTTGTGTGAAGAGGAATAGAACTCCTTTCACTCGAGGACACAAAATTGTCTGAAAAGCAATACCGGTTTAAACTCATTACGATCCCTGGGCGCAGAAGATCTACCGGCCTCCTTGTCATTGAAGAATCCAAGGAGCTCTTGGATCCAGTTAAGTACAGCTTATTTGGGTTCCTGGGGCCCTCCTCAAGCACCCAATGAATAAACCTGCACTACTGAAAAGGGAGTACTGGACTCATCGGTACAATGATTGAGTTTGAAGAAGCTATCAAAAGTTTCCTCCATTTTCAGTACACTAGTAGCTGCGTGTGAAGAGAGTAGCTTCCACAATTTCCTTTTAGTTGAATCGACTAGTGAGAAGGAAAAGCGTGATTTTCGAGTGCTTGAGGGAGTGCCAGTTGGACTGTCTGCAATTTTTGTTAGGTGCGGCACACACAGGATGACTCATAAGAAAGGGCTCTTATGCTAAAAATTAAAATTATCTTTGGGGTTTGAATCCCCTTTGTATACCACTGATGATAAGGCTTTCAAATTGTCTCTTCAGTCCGAAACCTAAATTATAAACAATAGACCGTTTGTAATAGAGCCACGAACAAGTTTGCAAACTTAATATGCTGTTCTCCATTAATCCATTTTCATTTTACATCATTTGAAACTCTATATTCCCATTGATTTTAGGATACACCGAATCCCATTAATTTCTCATACAATCTCTGAAGAAAGCAAATCTCGAACTTGTGCCATTGGTCACCAGTGTGACAATTCGATAATTATCGCTGGCATTTGTGTGTGTGTTTTTCAGAAAAAAAGGGGGTTGCATAACTTAAATTAATGAAAAATATCAAACAGGAAATTATATGACAATTTAAATTGAATTGAAACGAGGTATTTAAGTAAAATTTGATGAAAATTATACGGAATTACAAAAAACTCTACATGGAATTCAAAGCCATATATTAAATTAACGCAATTAAGAAAATTATAAAAGCAATGAACTAAAATAAAAAAATATATTTACAATTATCAAAAAGTTATGGCTCATAAAACATTTTCTTATAGAAAATTTTATAAAATGCGTTGTGTTCGTAACAATAAACTGTTAAAAAAACTATTGATGTTAGAGCTAAATCCTTTGTTCATTGTGTGCCTTTATTATAATTTAAATAACATGTATACAAAATAGAAAAGAAATACATTCATAAGCGAGGTTTATATGCTTATTGTAACTTCTCTATAACATTATTCTAGTTTGCTTAAGGTATCCGACTACGTTCGGAACCGTGATTTTAAAAAGGCGCATAAATGGATAATTTTCATGATATTTTGTGTCACTTAGATTAGAATACATGTATAAAATTGTTTTAAGGGCATTTTGACAAAAAAATTTATTTAAATACAATATATTTCGGCTAATAATTAACTTAGAATAAACTTTTTTCAAAATGTTCTCCTTTCGTGAAAAATGCTTCTATTATAATATTTTGCCTGTATATAGCTCAGACCACTGTACAGAGGCTTAACTATGATTTTTGAAAAATGCACATTATTTTCAGAGTTACAATCATTTGAAATAATTTTCGGCGTTTTTTTGTTAAAATTTTCCCCCTCTGTTGTCGTAAAACACGAATAAACCCACTTCTAAGTTATATATTTCAAAAATTCTAGTTGAGCCTCTGTACAAAGGTCTGAGCTATATACAGGAAAAATATTATTATAATAGAAGCATTTTTCACAAAGGGAGAACATTTTGAAAAAAGTTTCTTCCAAGTTCATTTTTAGCCGAAATATTGTACTTAAATAATTTTTTATTCTAATACTATTCTTAAAACAGTTTTATATACATTTTCTAATCTAAGTGACACTAAATATCATAAATATTATCTATTTATACGCTTTTGCAAAATCACGGTTCCGAACGTAGTCGGATACCTTAAAATTAAATTGAATCAGCATCTAGATATAATAATATCGCTTAAATCTCCGCTAAGCATGTTTCAAAAAGTTCCATCCATAGGCGCGTGGCAACTCTCAGATGCATCCCCTCATACTTACGTTTGAAGATGATTTCATCATTTTATTGGTGAGATTTGACACTAAAATATATTTGACGTAAAATAACACCTTAAATGTAATCAGAAATTGAAATATTTAAACGAAAAAAAATCAGAAAGATAATGGTTAGTTATCACTGCGTCATCACTGCTCGCATTTTAAGACGCCTTGTTGCAGTCTTCACAAATCGCCTTACTATGTTCGAGGCACATGGAGTTTTCGTATAATACGTAAAAAAATTTAATAACCTTTTCTTGATGTCCTGACAAGAGCGAACAGTACATTCTTTACCAAGTTCCTGGGGATGTTTCTCTTGGTTTTTCATCTTGAATGAGGTGTTGCATATCATTTATTTCATCAATCCCGAGTCAAAATGAACGAGTCATGTGAATGTTACACTTAGACCGTCTTCTGAAAACTACTCTATTCAACAAGAAACAAATTAAAATTAACAATTGTTGGGTGCGCTGCATCTATCAGAATCAATGCCCCCTGCCGCCCGAAATATGAAGAAATCACCCTCGTCCTTGACAATGAATCCTAGGGCAAGTGACGAAAGGCAGATAGAAGAAGGAAGGAAGTTTTGGGAAAAGGCCCCCTCGGGTGACCTTCTCTTTGATTATTCGCGTGAGCTAGAGGTGTATGATTTTCAAAAGGAACAGATATGTTTATATTCTTAATATGTCCTTATTAAGAATTATATATAACTTAAACTTTTAACAGATTAGATAATGGTTATATATGTGAGAATCACACACAACGATGAACAAACACACAATACAAGTAATACCGAATTAACCTTACTCGGACCACTATCAATATTTAACCCGCCTAATCTCAATTTCAATAATAACGCAAGTCCTAATATTAAACAGTCAATCCTACCTTAATCCAATCGTAGCTCCAATTCTAGGGAGTTGCATCTTTACGCGAGTGTCGTGGTATGCACCTTGACCTAATGGCTTTATCTTCGGAATAACCTCCGTTGGCCGTCCTTTCACAATAGTACCACAATCTCTCACATAACATTCCCCAAATTGCCCTTTCACTTACTGAAACTTTTGTTATTTAAAAGCTATCTAATTTGCAGTTAATCTTCACGTTTCACTTCTTGGGTTTTGGTTGGAAGAAGAGTTGCCATTAATCTTGGCCCCAAAAGGTACCCAAAGGACATGTTAAAGAAAAGACGCGTGAGCCCGTCACAGTTTCTAAACCACAGTGAGGACACTGCACTGACACTATATTTATTACGCATCTGAGAGACTCACGCGCCTAACGGAGAGTTATTTATAATTAATGACATTCTATAGAATTGATATGTTTTAGCTACGGACAATGACTCATCCATTTTGAAATCCTTTTAATCTGCGTTGTCTAAGCGGAAACGAGAAATTTTATGCGTTGACTCATTTTTTCTTTAATCACTGCAATAGGTATGAAAACAAGAGCTTTTCTCATAAATAACAGCATTTATACCATATATGATCAATACAGAAATATCAAAAATATAACATAATAAAAGTAATTGAATAACAGTGTATGCGTTGACGTCAATTAGTGGGTGTCACGTGGCCATGGAATGTTAATCGATGTGCGTGGACTTCCAGGTTTTGCCATCATAACAACTTAAAGCAAAATAAAATTTGATGAATTTATATGAAATACAATTCATTTATAATGCGGTCAGATTATATAAATGCATAATTATAATAAGTTGAATGATATTCTATAAAAACAACAAATTTTTTCAGAAAAGGCGTATCTTTTTCCTTCTTTCTATAAAATTTTTTCAAACTCTATCACAAAACTTTCCATCCAATCATTTTTTTTTTGTGTGTGCCCACGGTTGACTAGTGGTCAAAGACATGAACTCGTGGCCGGCGCTGTCAAGTCCTCATGCCCCTGTTCCTCAATGTAAAGGGACGGTGTATGTTAAATCTGTCAAGCCTCTCAAAGTCCTCTCGTTGACGTGATGCTGTAGTTTGGAGAAGGGTTGTCAGAGCAGGTGTCGTCCTTATCACTTAACCATGTTTCAAATTAATTAATTTATAATTAACCCAAATCTCAACATTAGAAATATTTTTGAAGTTTTTTTTTCTCTATATGCTTTTTTGAGTGAAAAATATGCCTTATGTCTTAACCCTGGCGTACTCAACCTTTTATCCTGCCGGGCTGCATACACATGAAAGATATTTCACGGGGGCCGCAACGTGCGGATAATGGAAAAAACATACTATAAAACTAACGCAACATTGGACAAAGCAAAATTGATCAAAATATTAAAACTCATTTTCGGCTTTTATTTTAATGCCATATTAACACTTTTCGATCAAACATACACATAAAAATATTTATTTTTATGCATTTTTACGGTTATGGGATAATTTATATTTCCTTTCATCAAAAAACCCCTTTCTTATATTCTACTCTTAAAAAACAAAATTTAATTTGATTTTTGTAGATAGAATTTCCGCAAATTTTAGCTCATTGTACCAGTAATTTAATTTCTTTGCAATGGGCCTGAATCCCCGCTATGCCGGCGGGCCCGGTTGAGTATCACTCTTTTTAACCCCTTTGCCAAGGGGGTTTAAAAATCAAAGGCAAATTTGGGCCAAGCAAACAGGGTTTAATTTTAGGTGGGCCGCAAAAAAAATCAATATTCAGAGAAGCATAGGTTTATTTTGAATTATATATATTATAATAAACATAAATAAAAAGAACAAGAAAAATTTAATGTTCAAGTTCTGACACTTGAAATCTCTTCTCTGCAACTGTCTTTCTTAATGTTGAATTTTTTTTTATCTTATTATGTATTATTGAATTCCCATATAGTGGCCGGGCTGCAAAAATGTTCGCAGTAGGCCGCGAGTTTGTAAACTCTGATGTGTACGGGATAACATTTGATCATGATCCTACAGATGTTGAGTAGAGAAATAGACGAGGCCCTCATCAAAATTGAGGCCTTGGGCCCGGACCCAGTTTGCCCATTGCCGTAGACGTCCCTGCTTAAAGCCCACTCTTATGTACTCCTCTAAATGCAAGATATTAAAATTCAAATTAAAGAAATAAATTCATTGTTATTCTTCATGGAAAACAAATGAATTCACAAACAAGTAATATAAAAAAAAAATTAAGTCATTTCCTACTTAGGTCAACAAAGAAAAGTTTTATTTTGATTACTTTTTGTTAAATAGTTACAATTAGTATAAATATGTATATACATATGACAGAATCACACAATTAAGTGACAAAACAGAAAGCGATTTTCCATTCTATATAGGGTGTGGGACTATTTTTTTGTTTGTTTGTTAATATTTATTCATTCATTAAATTTAATTATTCTAATAAAATTGCATAGTAAAAAAGAAATCACATTCTCAGAAATTAGGCCTCCCCAGGTGGATTCGAAACCACGACCTGTGGATTTGAAGTCCAACGCGCTACCCATAGCACTACAGGGATACAACGAACGATTTTCCTTTCTATATATGCTGTTGGACTATTATTTTTGTTTGTTATATTTATTCATTTTTTAATTAAATTAATGAATTAACATGTGAAAAAACTGTATCAACAGTTTAAGAGAAAATGTATTTGATCTTGAATGGATGAATAGGAAGTATTTTATTAACAATTGAAAATTTGAACAAGATATATAGAAAAATAAATACATATATAGGGAGAGAGCGAACTAATAGTAGGAATTGAAAAAATGGAAAAGCACGAAGCTTTTAAAGTTTACTGTTTATCAAGCAGATCATTAACATCTCTTAATCCCAGACGCCGCAGGCCATGCAAGAGGCGATAAAGCGCGAAGCGATTGCAACCTTGAACAGCAAATCGCCAGCTAAGCGAGTTCAAACGCTGACGTCAAACGAGCGCTGACGACACCGGGTCTGACACCGCTTTGGTATTGGTTTACAAAAGAAAATTGTTTTTGCTACAGTGGAAGATGAACTGATTGTGTGTGTTTTTTACCTGAGGGAGTTTGTGGGCCGTGTTTGTGAAAAGATGTTGTATAAGGAAATGTAGCGTGGATCAGATTCCGGGATAATTATAGATATATCCTTTATTGCACAACGAGTGCCAATAGATGTTTTTTTCTCCCTTTTTACTACTGTTAGGAATAGTTATATCCACTTGAAAAGTATGCTTTTGGTTTTTAATCATTAAATTGAAGTATTGTTGAGTTTAAATTTGATTCTGATAAGGGAGTTCAATTCTCTCTCTATATATTAATAATAAAAATAAAATTAAATTAAAAAGTAAACTCTTATAATATTACTAAACTAAGCGATAGCCTAGTGGTCAAGGTAACGGATCTGTGGCAGGCGTGTCAAGAGTTCAAGCCTAATATCGCTGAAGACCCGCCGTGCAGAAGGGGCTGATGCACGTAAAATCTGTCGAGAGCTCAAACGTCCTCCCGTTAGTGTGATGTGGCAGTTAGAAGCTCAGGTGTCGTCCTCGTAACTTACGATTCAAAATCCTGCAACATCGTATGGTGGAACATTCAAATGTTAACTAATAAACTCTAAATTTTTATATATCCTTTTCCATGTGGGTGAGTGAGCGAGTGAATATTAACGTCGCACTATTCAGCTACTCGAGGGCTTTTGGCGACAGACCTCGTAATTTGAAACCTGATGAAGTGACGAGAATGATACCCGAGCTAGAACCCCATCTCCTAACTACCACACCATACCAATGGGAAGACGTTTGAGCTCTCGACAGATTTTGCGTGCATTGACGCCATCTGCACGGCGGGTCTTTAGCGGTACTAGGCTTTAACTCATGACACGCTAACCACGAGTCCGTCACTTTGACCACTGAGCTACCGCGGCCACATCACATACATGGTGCTCAAAGCTACGGTTAACGACAGGCGTACATTCAGCCCTTTGCCACGATGAATCTCGCGGGCCTCCATCTGACACCGTTAGACAGGTGACCTTAGCAGCAACAACAACGATAATGAAAGTTAAATAAATTACTACACACACACACACAGCTACAAATAACATCTTGAAGAGAAAAAACGGATCGCAGTACAATTATGCTATTAATCTTCTGTAGAAATTTTAGAGGAAAAATTCGGCTTTTAAAATAGAAAGTTAAGTATTTTTTTAAAAATACATATAGCACTCTGTTAGCAATAAATAACAAGCATAAACATAAATTAATTGTAAATTTCGAAAATGTGATTTGAACACATTTGAAGTAATAAAATATTGTGAATTCGTTATCCATCTGTCTTACGAGAGAAAGAATTCTCAGGGGGTCTCCTAACCCCTGGCCGTGGACCGGTACCAGTCCGTGGATCAAATGGTTCCAGACTGCCCAAGAAACATTTCCATTTTATTTACTGCTGTGCATTTACTTCTATTTTATTTACCGTAGTTGTGGACTGTACGATTTTCCATGTTAAATCACTTTATATTCCTTTTTGGTGTTAACTATTTTTTATTCTGAAGACATACAGTAGAACCTCTATATTGCGAATTTTTCTATATAGCGAACTTTTTCCTGGATTTTCTTCGTAAAATGACCTTCTATAGCGAAGTGCATTTTCTATACAACGAATTTTCTTTTGTGATTGAATTTTTGTTCTCCCTTTTTTTAAAGTATTTCTAAAAAAATTTCAAGTTATTCTCTCTTTAACACATTTTATGGTGGTCATAAATCTTGAACTGGTTTTATTAGATCCTAACTCGCCGAAAGCAATAGAATTCTGAACGTTTCATCCCAGAAATGCAACCTTTAACCCCCACTGTCCAGTTCACTAGAAACATCTTCGATATCCTCTTTCACCCTGAGTGGAGTTGTCCCGTGTCCTCGTGTTCTAATTATAAAATAATGCATGTCTAATATTACTTGTATGCTTTAAATTATAAAATGTCCTGAAAATTCATTAATTTTAGTATAAAATTATTTTCTTAATATTGAAAATACACAGTGAATTCTTCGACATCCTTTTTTCTTCTTTTCCTTGCAGTTTTTCTTTCTTTCTTTTTTTGATGGGTAAGATATATAAAACAAACTTATATTAAAATTTAAAAAAAGGTGTGAATAATTACTTTTTTTAATATATAGTGTTTATGAATTCAAAATTTGTTTTATGTAGTTTATAAAGTATATTAAAAGATGAACCTCTCTATTTTTAACGAATTTTCCACATAAAGAACTTTTTTCCGGGATTTAGCGACTTCGTTATATAGAGGTTCGACTGTATTTAAATACACTTAAATTAAAATAATTAAATCAAAACAATCTAAACTATAAACAATCAACATCCCTCTCCCCTTCAGCGGGCCGCTGTAAGTTATCTAACATTGACTAGTCTGCATGGATAAAAAGGTTGGACTGCCCTGGTCCGAAGTATGCATATTTGTACCCTGCATCAGTCGCTTCACAAGGAACTAGGTAGTAATAGTCAGAGTGACTACGCATGCGCTGGTTTTTCTTGCAATATCGATCGGAGTGGCATCTTGTTAATGGTAAAATTGTAACAAGCGAAAAGTTACTGGCTTTAGTACATTGTGTGCTAAATTTACTTATTTTAAAAGTACCAGGACATGCTCGAAAGAGTAAAATGCCAAAAATGAAACTCTTTGCTTATGGGACGTATACCTTTACAAATTTCCAATAGAAGTTAGATTTTTTGTGACCTTATTAAAGATATTTTAACCATTCTGTAGAAATATGAAAATAGTTTTTTTAGTTAAAAGGGATTTTTTTTCTGTTTAATTTAAGTTGGACATAATTTTTGAGATCTCATAACATATGCATATGTTTAGGTACCATTTTTTTTAAAAATTATCTCTTAAATGTGTAAAATATTTTTTGTACACATATAAAACAACACAAAAAATATAGTGAACCTAATTTTTTAGTAAAATATTAAGACAGTTTCTTTAAAAAATATGAAACTTTGTGTAATTTTGAAAATTTCTATTTTGTCCCCTTATTCATACATAAAACTATTTTTAAAAAAAACTATGTACTACTTTGACTAAAAAAAAATTTAAAAAAATAGAATCACTATATGCAAAGGGATTCTGTATAGACGTATACGAAATTTGGAACCATGTAGTACAATAGTTTTTTTTTCTTTAAGTCTACCTAAAAGCAAAAAATTATGTTTGGGAGAAAAAATGAAAAAACTAAACGTTTGCTTACATTTTTGTCAGTTACTTTTTCATATTTTAAGGTTATTTTATCAACGAACATACAAATGTAAAACATTTTATAGATTCAGAACAATATGCACAATTTTTTAATACTAAAATTGAAAATTTAATTTTTATAAATATGTATGATGTCCTGGTTCTCTTAAAATTAAGAGGGAACAGCATAGCATGAAACACGCACCGGTCTTCCTACAAATTCAATATCTTTCACAGCTTTAAAAAGAGTCGAGAAGAAAAAATAATAATTAAAAGGAAGGAAAATGATGTTAATTTTTTGGAAAATGTTCAAAAGACCTGACGTATTTCTTCCTGGTTAATCCTGAGTAAGAATTCCGATTGCGGAGAAAAAAGTTGAAAGTCAGGAGATAAAAGTAAGAGACCTTACTATGCGTTAAAAAATCTATTTAATTAAATTTTCTGTCATCCTATACCGCATAAAATTAATTTCACTCCATTGAATACTTTAAAATGATAGACTACATTAAAAACCGTGATTTTGAATAATTTTTATCTTTAAGTATCATTTGAATTAGAACGTACCAATAAAAATGTCTTAAGAGTATTACTACAAGAAAAAACTAAATACAACTTCTTAGCAAATAATGTAGAAAGAATGACATCTTTTCAAAACATTCTCCTTGCATGGAACATGCCTCTATAATAATTATATTTTCAATTCCTAACATTGGTTCACACTCTCCCTATATATATATACGTAAGGAAAATTCAATTAGATTAAAAATTAAATTCCCTATCCAGCACTTAACTTTTATTTTTCATTACATCTTCAAGTATCAAATTAATCACCCAATTATTTCTCCGAAACATATGCTTTCCACTAAACATTTCTGATTCCAGATCATTATATTTAATAGCCCTATATGTCAGAATTAACTTTCAAGTACACTCATAAATTTGCAATACTTCTATCTGTGTTTAAGTGGTAGCCCACTTAGTTTTCACTTCGGTGGGTTTTTTTCTCTCTCTGCCTGTTAGCGTCAGATGATGTCGAGAATTACTTGAATAAAGACCTTTTGAAAATTAAGCCCGATTCTGGCTCAAAACATGTCATATATATATTGTTCAAATTTTCAATTGTTAATAAAATACATTTTATTCACCAATTAAGTTGTTTAAATACAATTTTTAAAACTCGTAGTAGATGACATTTTGAGTTAAATAGGTTTTTTTCAAATATTAATTCATTAATTAAACATAATTAATGAATAAATAATAATAATAAAAAGGTTCAACACAATGTATAGTGTCTCCGTAGCGAAACGCATAGGGCGTTGGACTTCTAATCCAAAGGTCGTGGGTTAATTTCTTAATTTCTAAGGATGTGGCTTATGAATGAAAAAATAGTAACAAACAAAGATAGTAGTCCAACACCATACATCGAAAGAAAGGAAAAAATCGCTTTCTAATTTTCCACTTAATAATTCTGTCATATGTATATACATATTTATATTAATTGTAATTATTTAATAAAAAGTAACTAAAATAAAATTTTTCTTTGCTCACCTAAGTAGGAATTGATTTAAAAAAATCTTTTTGTGCATCACTTGTTACTATGTATAGCCGGGACTTCTATACCAAGGTTAAACTATGATTTATTCATATTTTAATATATCAGAGTAGAGGAATTTAACAAAAAAACACCCTTTATTATTTTAATGGATCTTGACCTTGACAATAATATGAATTTTTTAAAAGTTTTAGTTCAGGCTCTGCAGAGAAATCTTAACAAAGTATAGGCAAAACATTTCTATTATCGACACATTTTTCATGAAAGAAAAAAAATTTGTGTGTGTGAAAATTATTATTCTTTCTTCATTTTTTTACAAAAAAATAGCAATTAATTTTTTCTCGTAATAATATTCTTAAAACGATTTCATATGCACATATTCTAATTGAACTATCACTAAGTATTAAAAAAAACCACCCATTTATGAGCTTTATCAAAATAAAGATTTCGAACGAAGTAGGTCATTTTAGAGAATTTTAGTTCGAAATAAAAGAACTTTTTATTAAGTAAATTTTATAAATATAAAATTGCTGCACACATTCCTATTGGATTAAACTCCGAAATAGTTGAGTGCGCATATTTTCTTTAAATTTCTAACTGGCACGAAAAAAATGAAGCATTTGTACGAGTATTAACAATCATTAACAATTATCATGCACAAAATCAAACAATCATTCATCTTTATACAAAGATGAATGATTTATTTTATACACATAACCATTACCAGAGAGCAGTTTATTGTACATTTACCATTTTATTCGTTATTACCTAAATGTACATTCATAAATCCTTAGCTTTCATCCTAATCTGAAACAAGTCATCATTGAATTTTTTCCCTATTGATTTATACTAATCCTCCGCCTTCGAAAAATAATAGCATCATTCATTCGCCTAATGCGGTCGCCTAAAAAGGAAATCCTACTGTTTAAGATTTCTTCAGAGAAATGAAATCCAAAAATTTCGCATTTCAGAGGAAAGAATTATTTTTAAAAAAAAATGAAAAGAGAAATACTGTAATACCTACACTTACGCGATTCCGGAATTGAGCGATTTTCAAATCTCGTTGATTCATCTTTTGTTCAAGCTTTTTTTTTTCGTCACTGAAACTCAGAAGTACCAGAGCCCAATGAAATTGGTAATGTGATTGAAGAAATTGGTCTTGTCAAGCAAACAAATTTAAAAGTGGACAGTGATGACTAGGGATTGAAATATCAGACCAAAAGTTCAATACCGGTATTTGGTTTTTTATATCTTATTACCGGGGGATACCGGTTTCACATAATACCAATAGAAGAAATTTTAGAAAAAGAAAGAAAAGACAGGTATTTCTGTGTGTTTTATTGGCCAGTTTGGTTAGAGAGTTTAAATATCACAAAAAATAATTTGTAAGTAATAAATTATAACATTAACTAAAGAATCACAAAAAGTAAAGGTCTATTTTTTTATAAAATCACAAAAAAAATAAAATATCACTACTCAGTCTTTTTTTGTTACAAATTTTTGAAATGTGATTTAAAAACATTATCCATCAATTGTACGTAGATATGAAATACAATGAAAATAAAAGTCACCAATTTAAAAATATCCCCCAAATATTAAGCATTTTCTTCAAACCAACTTTGTTTTCAAAAAAAAAATATAGACAAAGAATTTGCGGTGCGCAATTTGTCCCGGGTGTAAGGATAGTTATGGCCCCCCCCCGGGATTCACATATTTTATCACTTGTCTTGATTTAAAAATGAACTTTTTCCCATCTTATTAATTTCCAGGAAGTTAGACATAAAAAAAAAAGTATACATTTGGGGATACATGTTGGCGATCCTGAACATGTAATGGAAAATTTAAAAAAATTTCTGAAATACCGAATAAACGATATTTCTTGGGAATCGGGGGATTTCAAAATTTAAAATAGCTCAAAAACCGGTTTCGGTTTCCCCGGGATACCGGGATTGCAATCCCAGGGTGGATTAAAATCCCCGGGTTTCCACAATCCGGGAATACAAAAGATCAAGAAATGCAGAGCAAGACATTGAAAAAATTGAGTCTTTTAAAAACCCCTTTCAACAAATATCGAATGACGGTTGGAAAATTGAAGGGGGGCCCATTTAATTTAAAAATTCCCAGATAGCGTGACCCTTTTAAACCCCAAATGTGCGGGTTCGATCCCTAGCGATAGATTTTTTGTATGCGAAAATCGTAGGCCGCAGTCGGATTTTTGGGGCAAAAAATCCCTTTAGTAATTATTTAGGAACTTTGTGAGGGTCTTTACGCAACCTTCTTTCTAATCTTTTTTGGGGAAACTTCGGGGTAGCATTCGGTTAATTCACAGCCATCCCTTCAAGATGAAACCCCGATAGGAGATAAGTTCAACATATAAAATAGGGGTTTTGTAATTTTAAAAAAATAAAAAGGAGGGAGAAAACGTTGGGTTTTTACGAAGGTGAGATTTAATTGATTTTCACAACTTGATTTAAGAACTATTTTGCTACATACAAATTAGGGATTGGAATTTATCAGATAAGACTGATTAGGTTATTAAATTGAATTGTTTATTTGGCTTGTTCACATGGGATTGTTTTCTTTAATCACACCCCAAGAGCCCTTGGGGTTTAACTTGGGAAAATGAAATTAAAAATAACAATTATTTGGGCCCCGATCAATTTTGTTTTCCCCTCCCCCCCCCAGGTAGGCGGGACGGTGAGGAGTGTTTTCGGGGAAGTCGCTCACAAAAAAATTAAACATGGCAATATTGAGATCTTTCGGGGTTGAATTAAATTAATTCGCGTTGAAGAGCAAAAAACCCCCATATATAATGACACCACTTGGGTTACATTTGGGACTTGCGGTTTTTTTACTTTTGCTAATTCAGCCCATTAAGAAGTAAAAAGTTTAATTGAACAAGGGCTACAAATTTTTAGAAAATAAAACGAAGAGCGTATTTTCTCAGCGAAAAAAGACATAAAAAATTATTAACATACTAAGAGGAAATTTTGAGGGAAAAAATTCTCTGAACCGGCAGACTACTACATATTTTATTGGTTACATCAAAATAACTTCGGCTTGCGGTTTTGTATTTGTGTTATGTAAGATTTTGCGAGTCATTTATTTTTCAAAATTATGATTTTCTTTTGTCTCGTCCTTTATACCTTTTCTGAGATGCAAAGTTAACTAATGAATGCAATCATTTTAAAAATCAGTGGTCCTCCGGTATTTTCAGCGTCCATAATGCGGTCCTCGAGTCAAAACAATTGCCATCTCTGGTTTAACCCGTTCAGGACCAGTTGATTTTCTTTGTTAAACCTAACTCCGTTTCAAAATTCATGTAAAATCCTTGCTGTAATAAAAGTTAGCCAAACTTTATGGTTTATAATCATTCCAAATTCCAGAAGTTCCAAATCCAGGTCACACCGGTATGATCACGGACTCAGAAAGGGGAAAAGGCAATCTCACATACGATACCGTGTTCCCTGAAGTGATCACATATATGTAATCATGGTTCTGAATGGGTTAAGTAGTTGTAGAGTAAAAGATGTTATTGGTTGAGAAAATGTTGAAATTTATTTAACTTAGATAGTGTTATCCCCAATACCACTTGTGATGTTAAATTCATTAAATGGAGTAAACATTTTGATACGTAATTACTATTATTTTTAAACCGACTGGGTGGCGTAGTTGGTTTGTCGCTGGCCTTGTACTCCTGAGGTTGCGGGTTTGACCCTGGACTAAGTCGGTGGATATTCATGATGTTGATGATTGACAGCGTCCATGTCGCATGACTAAGCGGCATGTTAAACATCTTTAGAGAGCCTGTTTGGCTTGGGTGCTCTCAACAGAATGTGAAATCCTAGTACCATTTCGCGTCGTCAGAGATTAGGTGCCTCCTTCAGGGGAAAAACGGGTGTCAAAATTATATTTCAGTAATTGGTAATCCACCTATATGGTGCCGCAATTTAAAGTGATACCAACTCCAGGTGAATGTACTAGGTCTACAATGTAAATGCCAATCAGCAACCCCACTGGAAAAAGAAAACTATCATTTTTAATTGTTCTACGATAGTCCGCTGATAACCATTTTAATTTCTTTACATAAAATTGTTTTAATACCAATGCAGAGAAAATTAGTAAAAAATATATGCTACAAATCTCATTATAACGAAGATGTATTCAATTGTACACAAAATCGTTTGCTTATGGGAACAACGTTTATGGCTTGCTAAAAATGTTTTGTTTAGTTTTATTTAAAATTCACGTAAAATCTTCCCCAATAAACGTTATAGATGCATGGGAATGCAAAAAAAAAAAAAAAAATACGTGGTTGAATATGGCATTTTTAAAGGGAAAAGTTCATACTGACATTTCGTGTGTTTCATAACTATTCAGTTTGATAGCTCACGTGTTTCTGTGACTTGCATGTTTGATTTATAAAATTTATTCCGAACGGATAAGGAAGTAAAATTTTACTCTTCAAGGTTACAATATTTTTGATAGCTAAAGTATTAAACATCGTGCAAAGATGTAGAATTTGTAGTTCTATGATCAAAAATATAAATATGATACTACGCGCGTAAAAAAACTTTTACCCGTACTTCTAAAAAATAATTTTAATGGAGTTAGAGAATAAACAAGTAATATAAAAGAAATTTTTTTTATGTCAATTCCTACCTTGGTCAACAAAGAAAATTTTTATTTAAGTTACTTTTTATTAAATAGTTACAATTAATATAAATATGTATATACATAAGGGCAGGATTCCAAAACAAATTTAAATGGGGAAAATAGGAAAGGGTTTTCCCTTTCAATTTTCCTTTTTTTTTCCCAAATAAAGGGGGCCGGGCCATCATTTTTGTTTGTTACTATTTATTCAATTATTAAATTTTTCTAATAAAATAGCATAATAAAATGAAATCACATACCCCAGAAATTAGCCCTCCCCCTTCAAACGGGACGACCCTTTTTATTAGAAGCCCCAACCCCGCTATTTCCCTTGCAACCACCCGGGGCACAACGAGCAGGGTTTTCTTTTTTATAAATGGTGTTGAACTATTATTTTTTATTTGTTACTATCTATTCATTAATTAAAAGATTAATTAATTAATATTTTTTTGGAAAAACTGTATTAACATCATGTGTCATCCCCGGCAAGTTTAAAAAAAGTATTTTTAACTTGAGGGGTGAATAAAAATTTTTTAAAGATTGAAAATTTGGGGCCGGGTATATATACAGGCTTTAACTAAACTCTACGGCAAAACTTTATAAGGGGTGATAGTACACATCAAGACAAATAATAGTAAAAAGAAACTTAGGGTCCCAAACGTCTTCCGAAGGAGATAGGTGCCATTAAAGTCAAGGGTACGAAATTTCAAATGGTTATAAAAAACGGGAAAATGGGTCGATTCGTTAGCGGTTTTCGCTAAAATTATTCTTTTTGTCAGTATTTTCTTGAAAAATAAATTCTAAAGATAAAGCTAAAAAAATGTCGGTAGAGGGAGCTTTAGACTTTGGAGTAACGAACAACTATTTTTTACCGTTATTTTTTGTATCACATTAAATGCTTTCAAAAGCTTAGACAAACTTAAATTTTTGAGCTCAAAATTTAAATCGTTGGGGGTGGTTAAGTAGCGCAAATGGAATTGTTTTCAGGAGGTGAAATTTGAAACGCCCTTTCCTCTGAACAGAGTTCAGTTATTCCCGATCTTGGTGTCGTAGGACTTGGTGTCGTAAACCAGGCAGCAACTACTACCCCCTACATGTAAAATAAACGAGAGAGGGATGACAAAATAAAAAAAAAAATTATTCATAATAGACAGGAGCAACTTCTCTGCTTAAAATAAAATGAAACAGTTTGATGTAAGCACGTAGTGCGTATGAATGAAGATTGAATGAATGATGACACGTAGAAAATGGTACACGTATGATTTTCTTGCGAAATCACAAAAACTGCTCGAGAGAGCGTCCACCAGCAAAGATGCAGGTCTCACACCGCCGGCGGAGGGACTGTGGAACATTAGCAAATACCCCCGGGGCCGGATATCGTCTGCTACGACGGCAATCCTCGCTATCAGGGCCTCGTCGGAGTCGACGGGGCTTGTGTAAACAAGACTCTTTATATGGCCCCAGAGGAAGAAGTCTAGGCAGGAGAGGTCAGGAGAGCGTGCCGGCCAATTTACCAGACCACCCCGTCCAATCCATCATCCTGGATATGCTGTCATCCAATGCACTTCGCACATCTGCGCTGAAATGTGCAGGCGCTCCGTCATGTTGGAACCACATACGAGCCTTTATGTTGGCTGGAACACTCTGCAGTAGAACCTTACATCCTTACACGCAGTTAAATCCTTGTGTACTACACTTTGCATGCAAATCGGGTGACACTAAACATCATGAAAATTATCCATTTGTGCGTTTTTAAAATCACGGTTCTCTGAACGTAGTCGAATACCTTAAAATGATATCGAAACCAAAATCTAACTTCAGAAAACTTCATATATCTTAAAAACTTATTTGTTATCAGATCTTAAATTTGGCGGCAATCTTCCCAATGATATGAGCCCCCCAAAAATGGCAAAAAAAATTGGTATTGAAAATTGTAGGGTTACTGTGTAACCTTAAAAAAGATAAAATAAGAAGAACCGTATTGTGCCTGAATTTTCTTTTTCGGTAGTAAGCAACTGAGAGATTGTCAGGAAATTCTTCTTAATGTCATTTTGATTGCAGTGAAGTACGCAAGTATAAAAAAAGTGTAGATGAAAAAAATAAAATTTATTTTATATCCATTGTACCATTAATTTCTTTTTAATGGTATACAGTTACGCTTAAGAATAACATTTAATACTCCTTTTGCATCAAAATAGATTTTCTCTTATACGGAGAGTGAAAAGGTCTTGGGGTCAAGGATCTAGTTCGAATTTTGTGGAATGGTAGATTTAGTTTCCCTGTTTGAAGAAGATATATAATTATATAGATGCCACTATATTCAATAATTTTCTAGAACTGGGGGCGTAACAATTTGAAGGGCCTTGGGGGCAAGGGAAGTTAAACACAGCCTTGCTGCGTGTTTTTTTCCCATGGGATTTCCTGTTAATACCTTATAGCAGTAGCGCACACAGGAATTTTTTAGGGGTCCAGGGTCGAAAGTTCACCATTCTTGTATCCTGCTTCTTCTGATTTTGTCGTTTTTCGGGAACAAAAAGCAGTAAGAAACTAATTATTGAATAAATAATTAGCATTAATTAATAAAATAATTAAATTTTACGTACTAATACTCAGAATTATAATCAATCGGAAAAAAAATCAAGGGCTTTGGGGGTCCGGACCCCTAGGACTTCTCTCTTGTTTGCGCCACCTGGGCCGGCTCTAGCAATTTTGCCGCCCGGACAAAAACTGAAAATGCCATCCCTCTCTCCCATGCCACCCCCCTCTCTCCTATATATATATTATTCTAAGTCTTAAAAAATTGAAAATACTTCGAAATTAAGGACATGATTACTTGTTATTATTTCAAACGAGTGAAATGAAAGAGAAGGGATCGTCCATTTCAGCAGGCCAATTTCTTTGAAAAATAGTCTACTAATGGTGGGGATCACAAGCGTTTGTTTTAACTTATAGTAGCTACACTCAAGACTAAAATAAAACACCTCCTGTGACTCTTTATTCACCAAGACCTCTTGTTACCCTTGTCCCCTTTAGGATAGCTGAAACCGGACATCGTAAGGGGAAAGGAATGTCCATTGTGACCTCACTCAGGGATGGGGAGAAAACTACTGGTGAAAGAGCTACTAGTTCATGCTTTAACAAATACTCCCGCTCGAACCCTTCAGCATAAAAAAAAATTGTCATTAAATATACAGAGTGCAAAATAAAAAAAGATACGATAAATGAATTACGAAATTCACACCCAATAACATTTCAGAAAATATATCAAATTTTTTGTAACAAAAAAAATATTTTTCAAATTTGATTCAAATGCCGCTCTTAAAATTTGCCGCCTCGGGTTCCAATCTGGTTTGTCCGGCCCTAGAGCCGCCCCTGGCGCCACTGCCTTATAGCTCTGAAGTTTCTGTGAGTCGGAAAAGTTTGAAGAGCACTGCGTAACATGTATAACATTTTTAAAGGATAAAATAACGTGTAACACAATTTTTATTTATAAGCGTAAAAAGAAATTTATTATTTCATATGAGTTAGTAGATGTATTACAATAGAAAAACAATAATTAAGTTTTAATCCATGTTATGATCAATAGTTTAAGAATTATTTGCTAGATTTGTACAAAATGGATGGTCACTATGAATTCACCTTATTCGTAATTCGGAACAATTACTCAGTGATAATGAATGCATTTTGTAAGCTTAATTTAGTTTGAACTAAACGTGAAGAATATAAATATATAATTACTATATTAGAGAGGTATGATTTTATGAAATACTTGTAACCATTTTTTTTCTTGGTTATATAAAATCGCAGACCCTATTTCTATAAACCTATAGCATGAAAAAAATAACGTACGAAAGGCTGGTATTCTGTTGAATAATCTTCCGATCAGACTCTGACACTAATAAGAAATCAAAATTAATTCAGCTGTTTGCTAAACGAGTCCGGAGATCTTGCAAATGAATGGAGTGTAATGCCATGATTTCAGAAATGAAAGAGAAAACGTGCTTTTATTATGAGTTTAGAAGACGAGAGCACTTCAGATCCAGAATCGTTTTTCAAAATCAATGGTTATATTATTGCTGCTTAGATGTGTTAACATCCCAAACCCGACAAAGATTTCAATTTCCTTCATCTTAGCAATATTTTCGAAATCTTACAACCGGATAAACACTTATCCTTTTTAAATTAAGAAATAAAAAAAGGCCATAAAACTAGCTAATGAATATGATAAGTACTTAACACGTAGTATCTATGAACAATTAAGTGCTTTAAAAAGCTATTTAAAATCCGAAATTGAGAAAATCCATTCTATCAAAAAGATCGCAGAATTATTGGTACTTAATTTCAGTAGCCTCACCTCCAGTTTCCCGGATGTTATGATATAGCATGCTTACTATTTTATACTCTTCCTGTCGCAACTGCAACTACTAGAAAGTTTTTCTAAGCTAAAAATTATTAAAAATCATCTTAGAACTTTCATAAGCCAAAATTGGTTTTCGGACTTAAGGCTACACAGTACTCTTTTTCAAAAAAAATTTATGAGACAGTAACAGTAAAAATAATTTATATTTTATATTCATACTATATTGTAAAGTTGATTCTGAAAGCAAAAAGTCAATTCTTCTATTTAAACAACTAATAATTCTTAAGTAATGAAGTTTTTTAATACATCTAGAATACATCTACATTTATGTATACTTTTTTTGACACTTTCATATAAGTTTAATCAATGCGATCATTTTTATTTTCCAAAAAAGGGGCCCCCAAAGAATTTTTGATACGGGGCCCACTACGGGTTAGCTACGTCAGTGCCCTGTACATAATTTTTTTTATTTAAGTATTTATATGAAAATGTTTACATGGACCCCCCCCATTTGAACACACATGAAATATACATTTCAGAAGCAAAACGCCATTTTTAGATAAACAATCATTTTAAATTTTATATTTTTTAAAAGTATTTCAATATTTTAAAATTATTACTGTTTTTACAAATTTTTAATATTCTTCGAAGTATTCCTTTCAATTATGTGCATGGTATTGGTATTACGCTTGAAAGTCTTATTTTTACATTATTTTCGTGTCAGGGGTATAAATAAAAGTAAATAACAACTATTTCTAATTTTGAGTATATTTAAAAAAATAATAACGACTTATAAATCCTTATTCCACATGCACAGAGTCATCAAGCATATAAAACAAAACAATCATAAAAAAGTTTCAAAACTTTACAATGATATTGAAATAAATTATAGTTTTTTTAAAAAAATTAAAAAACACACTTTTATAGTGAATCGAACAAAAAGGGAAAAAAAAATTCTTAATATAAGAATAAAATGATTAGAGAGAAAATTAATGTCATTGGGATGAAAGCGTGGGGTGCTCTATATTAATTGTTATAATTTCTTACTAGTTCTATTCCGAAATGCTGAGTTGGTGTAAAAATGTAGTACAAAGCACACCCCACGCTTTTACCCCAATGACATTAATTTTCTCGTTAATCATTTTATTCTTATATTAAGAATTATTCTTTTACTTTTTAATTCGACTCACTATAAAAGCGTGTTTTTAGTTGTTGTTTTTTTCCAAACTATAATTTATTTTTCATTTTTTTTAGTTCGATCTACAATAAAAGCCTGCTTTTTTAGTTTTTAAAACTATCATTTATTCTTTGTTGAATTTATCTATTAGTTTGATATTTGGAGCCAGAATTATGTGGCTGCTGGAATTAGTCTTGCTCTTCAATGGATATTAATTAATGGATCTGAAGGGTATTTATTCTCTTCGTTAACGGGGCTTCGGATGAGTCCAATTTCGTTATATTTCAAAGATTCCGTCTCCATAGATATAGGTCCAACTAATAAAAGTGTGTAAGAAGAAATATTAAATGTCAATCGTATTATCACCTTTTAAACGTACTGCTATAATGTTAATTCGTATCATCACTTCTAAACGTATTTCTCTATCAACATAAATATTTTTTTAGCAGTTAGAACATCAATTTATCACTTTTTAAACGTGTTGCTATTATGTTAATTCATAGCATCACTTCTAAACGTATTGCTTTATAAAAATTAAAAATATTTAGCAGTTAGAACATAAATTTTTTTTCACATGCACGAGTCTTTTTTTTATCTTCCCATTTTCAGAAAAACTAGACTTATATTATGGCTAATTAACCCTCTCCTTTCTCACATAAAGAACACTTTTTGTTTGTTTTATTTGTATTAATAACGAGCGTTTTCATTTTTAGGGTTGCACCTTTTTAAGAAGTAGGGTCTTTTAGTCGCCAAACGTGGAAATGGAGTATTGAATTAGTTGCCAAATCCTTATTTTTGAAATATCCTGATCAGAATAATGGAACAAAATTATGAAATTATTGTATTGTCATCGGTCTTTGACAAGTGTGCAAAATTTCGAAATAATCTGAACTTTTAAAGTGGGTAAAAATAGAGTCCAAAGATTCCATTACATGCGTGTTCCACAAGCGTGTTAAAAACCATTCAGAGTTTTAAAGGTCAGCAGAATAAATGAAAGAGCTAAATGCAGAAGTCTAGTTTTCTATAGTTTCGGTTTTCCATTCTACATACTGTTAAAAAAATTTAAATAAATGGCTAAATCATGTAGCTAGAGCTACTAAATTTTGTACACATATTTGGCAAGTCACACGATTAAAATGGGGTAGTAAAAAATTCGACATTTTGATTATTTTTAGGGTTATATTTCCCTGAAGAAAAAATAATTATTGTAAAGCTACTGAGAAAAAAATTAGCAGCATTACAGTTGGCGTTATCAATACATTGTATTGCAAATGAAATTTGCGTAATTAGACAGTTCAAATCTTAAAATTGCTTAATGTAAAATCATATGCAGTTATAATTAAATAACTTTCGTGCTCACGGTGTTTTATTACTATTATTATTATTATTATTTCTTAAGGTATCCGACTACCCTAAAATTGTTAATTTTGGCAAAAATTGACAAATTATTTTTATGGTTTTATTTTGTAGACTATCTTATTAACTTTATAAAAATACCAAGTTTATTATTTTCCATTCACTATAACAAAAACTACTAGTGTGTTAGTAAAAGCAAATGCCACTACTTTAAGCAAAATATCATACTTTAAAAGGCATTTTACCCGAAATGTGTTTTTTTTTTCTTTTTCTTTTTTTGAAAATGCTCAAACGGGGACAGCGGTTGATCAAAAAGTTTTGAAAATAATTAACAGAAATTTTTTGTGTATGTTCTGTGTAATAATAGAAATGTTTTAATCCTCAGATTGATCAATCACTGTTTTATTACAAAATTTACAGTCCTTTATGTGAATATATTCACTGGTTTTTTTTTTAAGCAATTTCATATAACAACTAAGAAAAAGTGCTCTAATTTTTGTATAAATTAAAATATCTTTTATCTTGAAGGTCATTTCAAAAAGGAATAGCAAAACAACACATCAAAATTGAAAATTTGTTCATAAACTTTCTGTACAGAATGGGCCTTGTTCACGTAATTTTTTGTAAATTTTTACCAATTTTTTTTCCCATTTAGTTATAATAATTTCTTTTTCTCTTCTTAATTTTAGCTTATTTTTCTTAAAATGTACTAAATAAATCTAAAAACCACAAAAAATCCCCATATTTCCATTTATCTAAAAAAAAAATTGTAGCAATTAGTCGAAATACCTTAAAAATGAATAAAAAAGCGTAGTATTTATTATTAGTATATTTTTTTTGTCCATATGATAATGCAAATTCTAACAAAAATTTAAAAGTCATCGGTAAACACTAATACGGAAAAATTGTTTCAGGAACAAAGGTGTCAAATTCTTTGCGAAATCCATGAGCTATAAAATAAATATTACGCATTCAAAATTTCGTTTTAGAAATGACATACATTATCGAAATTTCCTTCTAAATCCGCTACAGTCATGGTTACAAGGCTGAAGTAGAATACTTTTGATTCTTTTCAAACTAATCTACTTTTGAAGAATTTGAACTTGCGTCTTCAAGGAAAATTTCTTAAAGCTCCTACAGATGCGCAAATTTCAAGAAGTTTTTTTTTCATCCACACTACATTTGTTGAAAAAGCGTAGAAATTACACAGATTCTTTCGACAGAGCGCGGATTCGGTATTCTCTCGTAATTATATTTGCTATTTTCAAATGTTTCGAGGAAATGTTTTCGCAATTTTTTCGTTTTTTAAGTAACCACAAGTTTGAACTTTCTTTCTTTAAGGGTGTCTTCGGTTAATGTAAAAGTATAGAATCCGAATTTGGAACATTTTTCAGATAAAAAAGAAATCAAAAATTAATATTATTATAATCTGGCTTCGCTGTCCTTTAGAGAGCAGCATTTTTTTATCATACTTCCCACTTTTATTCCAGTTGATCCATTTTTTCTGGTATAAAATGTGTTTCGCTTTTTTCTCCTATATTGTAATGTTAAATGAGCTGCCCCTTCACATATTCAAATGAAAAAAAAGCATTCATAGATTATTTTGAAATTTTTAAAAAGACTATATTGTTAGCAGATGTATGAGTTTATAATGTAGCAAATTTCCATGAAAATTGAAATTTTTCTGTCTGAAAATGTGCTTCGCGTTTAGTTCAAGCTCTCGTACTTTTGCCGAAAGCAGCCTTAAGAAAAACAAGTTTCTTGCAGCATATACATATAAATTGGTTTCTAGGTAATCAATATGATTATTGCGCTGAAATGAACCCAATTTTTGTTTCATAATCGCTTGGAACCACTAAAATGAAAAGTTTTTGATAAATATTAATTAATTCATCAACACATTTTTTAATGCCAACTGTTCTTAAGAAATATAACGTGTATGACGTTTTCGTGTGAGTGAGTGAGTGAATATAAACGTCGCACTGTTCAGCTACACGAGGGCTTTTGGCGAAGGACCACGTAATTTTGAACCATGGTCAGGTGACGTGGACGACACCTGAGCTGGCACCCCCACCCCTCTCCTAACTACCACACCACACCAACGGGAGGACGTTTCAGCTCTCGACAGATTTAAGGCATCCGACCACGTAATATCACAAAACTATCCCTTTATACGCTATTTAAAAATCTTGGTTCCGAACGTAGAACTTAACGTGCATCGCTGCCCTACACGGCGGGTCTTTAGTGGTACTGGACTCGAACTCATGACATGTCTGCCATGATCCGATACCTTGACCACTGTTCTACCGCAGCCCTATGACGTTTTCGCACCACACATCTGAAAAATCAGCTTTGTTTTGTGGATAGGATAACAGCGTTCCTATGCACACGTACACCACTAAATATTACGGGTCCTATCTTCTGTCATCGTTCCAGCAACCTTTGAGGATGAGAAAAACTCAGAGAGTAATTCGAGGTGTCAAAAGGAAACCGCCCCCATCCCATGCCCATGCAGAGGGCAGAAAGGGAGTCCTAGGGAATACATCAAAAGAACGGTCGCGTGTTACCTCTTCCATCACAAATAACATGCTCTGAACACCAATGAAATTCTCAATATTATGAACAACCTCAATATAAATGTATATCGAATTTTGTTTTGACCGAAATAAATCAAATTTTTAAATTTTCCCCTAACTCCCCCACCCTACCATTAATTTTCTTAAACGTCCCCGGGGAATGTCCGAAGAAAAAACGAAATTTGTAAGGTTCTTAACGTTTTTTATTAATGTTTTTTTCTTTAAATTTTGGGGTTTTTAAAAAAACTAAATTAATTAAATTTTCCCAAATTCAATATTATTTAAACCAGTCGAACCTCTATATTGGAATTCTTCTATACAGCAAATTTTTCCCCGGGAACCTTGAACATTTCAGTTTTTCGTAAGATAACCTTTTATAGTGAAGTGCATTTTCTATATAACGAACTTTTTCTTTTGTGATTCAATTTTTGTTCCCCCTATTTTAAAGTTTTTTTGAACATTTCAAGTTATTCTCTTTTAAAATTTTAGGGTGGATATAAAACTTGAACGGGTTTTTATGACCCCAACTCGCCGAGGGGGCAAAAGTTCTGCCTTTTCACCCAAGGGTGAAACCCTTTTAATCTCTATTGTCCATTTCCCCTAGAAACATCTTCGATTTTCCCCCTTTCACACCAGTGCAGTTGTCCCGTGCCCCCGTGTTCTATTTATTAAAAAAATGTTTAATATTACTTGTATGTTTTAAACTCAAAAATTTCCTTTAAAATTCATTAATTTTAGCCTAAAAACTATTTTCTTTAAAATTAAAAAAAATTCTTCGACATTCTTTTTTTTTGTTTTCCCTTCAGTTTTTTTTTCTTTTTTTATGGTAAGATATATAAAAAAAATATATTTAATTTTTAAAAAAAGTTGTGAATAATTACTTTTTTTATATATAGTGTTTATGAATTTAAAATTTGTTTTATGTGGTTTATATAAAGTACATTGAAAGATGAGCCTCTATGTAGCGAATTTTCAATGTAACCAACTTTTTTCCGGGATTTAGCGACTTCGTTAAATAGAGGTCCGACTGTAATATGACAGCATTGTATTGGTTAAAGTAATAGATTGCGCTGTTTCAACAGTGGTGTTGTGTAAGTGTATCCTCATGAGTGCGGGGAGTTATATGTATGACAAGAGCAGGAGAGGAGCATTTGAGAGGATTTGAGAATAGAGTTTGGGAGGCTCTTATGAGGTATGATGTAGTTAAGTAATGTATAACGTGTGAGTTGTTAGTAGTTGTAAATAAAGTTGTGTGTGTTATATTGTTATTAAAGAGTGGCAGTCAGTGGCGCACACAAGGGGGCTGGGGACCGGACCCCAAACCCTTGATTTTTCCGATTGGTTATAATTCTAAGTATATAAAAATTCCTGTGTGCGCTACCGGTGGCAGTTGATTCTCGTAAGATAGTAGCGTCACTTCAGTATAGTTGCAAGATATAACAACATCTGCGAGAGTCAAATGGTTATAGTCAAAAACTGTGTAATCGTTAAGGTGTTCGATTACTTGCGACAACTTTTTTTTAAAAAAATGGAGATATATAAATTTTTTTTTTTCGGTTTTTAGGTTTACTTAGATCATTTTAAGAAAAAATGCTAAAATTAAGAAGATAAAAAAATTATTATTGCTAAAATTGGGCAAAAATGGTAAATACAAAAAATTACATAAACGGGGGGCCCATTCTGTACAATAATAGCTAATTTATGAACAAATTCTCGATTTTTCAATTTTGATGTGTTACTTTGGTATTCATTTTTGAAATGTCCTTCAGGATAAGGGATATTTTTGATTTTTATAAAAAGTAGAGCTCTTTATCTTAGTTATTATATGAAATTGTGACTATATTCACATAAGAGACTGTAAATGTATTAATAAATCAGTGATAGATAAATCTGAAGGTTAAAACACTTCTATTACACAGAGCATACACAAAAAATTTCAGTTAATTATTTTCAAAACTTTTTGAGCAGCCATGTGTATGGTGGTGTACAGTAGCGCATACAGGAATTTTTCAACGGGGGAATCCGGGGTTGAAAGTTAAATTTTGAATCATGCTTTTTTTGTTTTAAAACAAAACACAGTAAAAACAATTATTGAAAAAAAATTAAATTAATTAATAAAATTAATCATTTAAAAAATTTTAAAAATTTTCGATTAAACTTAGAATTATAACCTCGGAAAAAATCAAGGGTTTTTGGGGGGGTTCCCCCAAGGCCCCCCCCTTTGGGCGCCACTGGTGGTGTAGTGGTAGGTGGGGATGGCGAACCTGGCCCGTGCCATTGATGGTACCGACACAATATTTTTTGGCACGCCAGTGATCAAAATGGTTTGCATTTTTTTTCAAACTTCATAAAAAGAAATTTGAAAAAACCCGGGAAAATCGGTCCCCGGGCTTCGGGGAACACTCGTTTGTTTGCCTTGTCTTAGTTATGGTAGACTACAACTGCTTTTGATGTAAATTTGTTTTACGCATAGCAAAAATTTTATTCAAAACTGTATTTTGTTTTTTCTTATCTTTAAGGTTTTTTAAATATTATTTAACATGGTTAGAGAGTTCAGCAAAAAAGCAAAAATGAAAATAGTAAGTGTAACAGAAATTTCAAATTTGGGGAACCGGGAAAAATGGGATTATATAAACGCGACAGTATTTTTTTTGTTCTGGAATAGTATGCAGAACATCGTCAAAACGATTTTCAAATCAAAATCCTCTGTCAAAAAAATGACCCACAAAACTAATTAATTACAAAACCGTTTTGGGGATGACTCAAATTCAGCATGTATTCTACAAAAAAGTAACATCTTTCAACCCTAATATAAGTTTTTTTCATCCAGTCTGCAACAACAGAAGTCACCTCATGTTCTCTCTTTAATTTGAATTAAAGTATATCAAAAAATCTATAACTATACAATGCAAAAAAATATTTTTCGTAGTAAAAAAATAGTTTGGGGTTGTTAGTATTTATTTTATTTTTTTCCCAAAAAACACAAGTCAAAATTATTTGACGGGTCTGTACATTTAAACACTTCTTTTTAAAAAAAGGCCCGTCGGCAAAGGGTTTACCCCCGGGGGGGTTTTTAATGGATTAGTCATCCCTGGCTGTTGAAAAATTTTCGGAGAAAAACCGGCTTTGACCCGTTGAAAATTTTTCGAATTTATCTTCAAGGCTGGTAAAACCAGGAGGCCCCACTTTGGGGGAGGCCCCGGGGCCAGCTGGTTTTATGCCTTAAAACGTCCCCAAAAAAGGGAGTTCAAATTAAAGGGGGGTGAAAGTTTTTTTTTGCTCAAAAACATTTTTTTGGGGAGGGTGGGCTCCTTAAAAAGCTTGT
>BMAV01017518.1:0-39397 GCA_019973955.1 Trichonephila inaurata madagascariensis | reverse complement strand
TATTTAAAAAATATTTTAAATTTAAAACCTTTATTTCACTCCCGTGTTGTTTCTACAGCCAAACAGAATAAAAAACCGAGAAAATTTTTTTTGTATCCCCGACGTTTTTAAAACACGATGTTTTTTTTTTTTTTCATGAGACTCAGAAAAATAATTCCGGAATCGGAAAGATCATTTACTTCGCCACTATACAGTATAATTTATTTTAAAAAAATAATGATAGTTTATATTTTTTCGATTTTTTATAAAAGAGTCAAAATCGATAAGTTTTTATGAAAATGATTTCTAAATCGTTCCATTTGCATTTTCTTTTAGCGTTAATAAAAATGATATTCAACACTAAAAACTTCATTCTTTCTCTTTAGAATCAGTCATTTAAAAATAAAATGTCAAAACTTTTTTACGATTTTTAAAAAATAACTCAAAATTTTATTTAAATACTTAATAACTTCTTTATTTATAAAAATAATCTCACGAAACTTTTTTTCCCATGTGTAGAACGATACTTTACGTAATCTGTACAGAAACTGAAATAAATGCCGTTTTTTTTTTTAAAAAAAATTGTGTTTTTCGTTTTTTTCTCGTTTTGCGAGAAATATTTAAGCATTATTTTTGTTACATTTTTTGTTTCAAAATTAACGTGGTTTGTAATCTATAAATGAAGATTGAAGGCATAAACTTTAAAATGTAGCTTTAAAAAAATTAAAACTTTAACGAATAACGCAATTTTACAATAGCCAAGGAATTTGTGGCGCCAAATGTCTTTTCCCCTGTGCCCGTCACGTTTGATGAAAGGTTACACTAGAAAAGAAGATGCGCCTATAAATATTTAAAACCACCAGATGTGGCGAAATTGAATATCTCCTCCTTTTATTTTAAAGGTCTTTTCACTCTTTTTTTTTTCATTTGAAAAAGTCATTTTGAAAAAAGAGTATTAAAGGTGATGATTTTGTGAAGGAAAGGGAAAAATTTATAAAAGTAGAGAAAGCCCATGTAACGCCGGGTCATGCAGCTAGTATGTTCAAAAGTAACTTACAGCTGGGGATGTCCTTCAAAAATATTTGTCGGAGTTTCGAAAAGACAGCTTTCTTAAAAAGAGACATGGTATCGAGAAGCCAATTTCTTAGAAAAATCGAAAAATAAGAAAAAATAGGCTTTTATGCAGAGGTGAAAATTTCGCAGAAGTGCCCAGCTCATCACACTAGATGCGGGCCCCTATGTTGATATCAAGTACGAACAGAGGACGAGGGATCTCCTGGGAGACCCCAGACACGTATACGGCCATCAGAATACTGCCCGTAGTTTCGTCTGAAAAGACTACATTATGCCCCCACTGCATCCAGCTTTGTCGTTCGGCGCACCAGAGTTGCCGTATCTCTCTATGCTAGATTGCCGAAGGAAACCGAAGTAATGATCACCATGCTGACAATCTACGCTGCTACAAACGTCATCTCACTGTACGAGGAGATACTGAGAGTGCTAAAAACTTGCCAATCTCCTTACTATTGGGCATTGATGAACTTACAATATGTCTGTCCTCTGGTACTTAGTCATGGGAAAGCGTAAAGATCCTGCATGCCTTTCAATAGGACCCTCTTTAACCCGTTGATTTCACATTCGCATAACAGTGGTTAGATTTCAACCAGTGCGAAGTGGCCGGTCAAGGTATCGGCCTTGTCACAAGTTCGAGCCCAGTACCACTAAAGACCCGCCGTGTAGGGGAGAGATGCACGTAAATCTGTCGAGAGGTCAAATGTCCTCCCGTTGGTGTGGCGTGGTAGTTAGGAGAGGAGGGGGTGCCAGTTCAGGTGCCGTCCACGTCACTTGAGTATGGTTCAAAATTACGTGGTCCGTCGCCAAAAAGCCCTCTTTTAGCTGAACAGTGCGACATTAATATTCACTCACTCACTCGACCTGTGCGAAAGGCAATATCACGGTACGATAATCCACATTCTCCATAGACAATAATCCTGTCTCTATTGGATTCCGACACTTGCTGGTAAGCAATTCTTGTTATTCTAGTTATAACACGATATTCTAAGCAAATTCTGACCTTATAAAGTCCTTTTCAAATGAGAATGCCACTACTCAACTTTTCTTTTATGCGTCGTTTCAGAAGTCGTTTCTCCCCCTCCGCGTCTTATAAATGTGCTAAGGTACTAATAATGTGTACATCCCAAACTCTTTTTCCTTTCATGTGATTTTGATGTTCGTCTCGTCATTTCATTCTGGTGTTGCATTTTTAATGACTAGCAGTGTAGATCTTCTTGGGTCATATTTTTAAGATACAATGTAAGGAGCACAAAAATATTTAAGTATGATTTTCTATACATTTCTTTTCTAAACTAACAGAAAAATAACTACGTATTTATGAACAAAGTTCTTACATGAGATAAAAGGCATTTTACTACGTAACAGTGTAGCACAAATTCTGATGTTGCCATAATTTATATAAACATAAAGCCGCAAAGTGTTACAAAAAATTCTGCAAGAATTTTGTCGAACGGCTAAATCCTTACTTATGCAGCTGACAAACAAACATTTCATTTCCGAAAAGAAATAGAAAACCAAAGCCCTTTTCATTCCCTTCGAATCTAGACAAAACAGAAAAACGCCCATATGCTTTCTTCAAATCAAGTTGAAAGAGAATGGAACTTTTTTTCATTCTATACAGCATAGAAATACTTAGGAACTGTACAGCCAAAAAATGAAAAAAAAAAAGTAAAAAAATAGAGATCCTTGGGGGAAAAGTGGCAGCATGAATGAATATTTGTTATTGATGTTTTGATTAAAAATGTAAGAAAAACACCGTCAGAAATTTGTATCAAATAAATGAGTAAAGCAGCATAAATGTAGTTTATTATTCACAAAAAATGAACCATTTATTTTAGGGGAAAAAAGTAGCGTTGAAAAAAAACGATTTTCGACTAGTAAATACTATAGATAATTACATGTCACCCATCTTATCTGTTGGGTACATCAGAAAATCATGACTCTATATATTTTGGGATACTGATATTTAAGTTTTTTAGCACAGTGTTCTCAATCTTTCATTATTTGCACCCAATATTTAAACATAATTTTTTTTCACCCCCCCCAACAAAAAAATGTATTGAATTCAATAATATATACTTTGACGTTAAAAAATTTTAATCAATTTTAAATCCTTTGCCACCGGTGTATATAAACGTTTCGCTCCTAAAGCGTTAATTGTCCCCTTTGTGTGACGTATATATAATCTTTCTGAAGTATGATTTTGTGTGCATTGCTATCCATAAAATTATTCCAAGGGTTTTTGGGAAAGTAATAAAATTACCTTGACATTTTGGAAGGATTTACTTACTTCAGAGGATTTAATTATTTATTCCTTTTCTCCACCCCCCATACATCCCATACCGAGCCTACAGGGAAAACGGCGCCTGGGGGGTGAATGCAACTTTGATCGGAGAATTTTTTTTTTAAAACAGGGCTCAAATGTATTTTTATGTCTTTTTTCTTTATGCTTATTTTAACTGGAAGTTATATCATTGGTAGATTTCTTTTAAAAAATTTTAAAATTTTTTCTTTTTTTCAAAAAAAACGTTAGAAGAGTGGAAATCATAATGAAAACTTTTTAATTTTTTACACACAAAAAAACAAAATAATAATATAATAAAAAACATTTGATGAATTAAGTTCAGTAAAAACATATAAATGGATATCAAAAAATTATATCTTAGAACTGATTTTGGAAAAATAATTTTGTAAGAAAAAGGGAAAATTTTAGTCTAAAATAATACCATATATTATTGAATTATTTACTTGTTGTTTACCTTTTTGCCATTGCCAAATTATACAAACCCTCCCCGCTGCTACAGTGGTTAGTGACGGACGTTGACCACTGAGTCTGGGTTCGAATCCCAGAGAAGACATGATTTTTTAAATGTTTAGTGCCTTTTTGGCATGTGGATATTCAAAACACCGTCGTATAAGTCCTCGTGAGGTTCGTTTGAAGAGGAAGAGAGGGGGGAGGCACCGACCACCCCTAGTGGTTTGTTCTCATTCAAAAATTGGAGTGGGAACGCCCAAAACGTACGTCACCTGTATGTGCTCAAAGCTACGGGTAACGACATTTGTAAATGTAGCCCCTTTGTCCAATGAATTTCTGGGGGCCCGACTGATGTTATTGTCGATCAGGCGGCATAAATAACAACAATATATATATGTAATATCTGTACAGTAATATTTACTTAAAATTCAAATCTTCTTCATTTATAATATCTAATCCACAAATCCGAATATCCTATTTCGAAACGTGTCTCATCTCACCTTTTCCTAAAACATTATTTTCATAGATTTATTAGTGATTCCTTGAATTTGACCTTGATTTTTTTAATAGCTGAGCTAGCAATTCCACATAATAGAATATCATACTGGCTTCCACGTGCTTTAATAACTGGTTTCAAATATTCCCCAAGCAATGATGTCATTTCTTAAAAAAAATAATTATTCCCCTTTCCCCTTTAAAAAAGTGAATATATTTTTTTTATTACGAATTTCCCTGTTCATCCTCAAGTATTTTAAAAAACTTCCCTTATTTTCTAAAAAATTTAACGAAGCATACGCAGTTGAATAAAAAAATTTTTGGGTTTTAAAAAAAAGAGACTTTGTACTTCTAGACTATTACATCATCCATTTAACCAAAATTAAAATCTTTCAGTGATAAATTTCATACACCCCCACACATTGTATAAATGCCTCAATTTTTTTGATATGCCCAGGGCATCCAGCACAGCGATAAATAATTACAATATGTTTGGGTTTGTGTGTGCATACTTCTAACATTCATCATAAATTCTTATAATAGGAGTTGCTTGGTATTTAATTATATTAAAAAAAGAGTATTCATCACATCAGTACCTATTATAAAGATTTGTCAGTTTCCAATCTTAGAAGAAATGACATCAATAACCAATGGATATTAATCACCAAAAAATCATATATAAAGGAACACAATAATGAACACGTATGTTTTGATAAGTTTCTTTTTAATGTGTATGGAAAAGAGAAATTTATTCAGAGTAAGGTATTAATTATTGAGAACTTTATTAAAACAGTTAAAAAATTTTATACTGTCAATAACTCTTACTATTATATACTATCTTCGTGTTTTTCAAAACTTAATTATTAAAAGCGAATTTTACATCTTTTAGAAAAAAATGTCTTTAGGAATTTTTCAAAAATAGGTTTGCAGTTACATCCTAATAAAAAACTGCATGCAACCATAATTACAGTAATTCATATTTTAATATGTTATATAAGCATTCGCAATATTAGAAATAGCTTAAAACCCAAAAGTGATTTCAGTTCCGCTTATATAAAGCCATGTTCTTTTTTCAATTCCTACACACACAACACACACATTATTAGCTCACACTTTCAATATATTTATTTATTTATCTATCTTGGTGGAATTTTTAATCGTTAATAAAATACATTTTAAAGCGCTTAATTGAGCTGAAATTTTATATACATGGTTATTTTGGAAAACAATACAATAATTTAATTATAATTAATAAAAACTTTAATGGGTTAAAACTAATTATTTAAAGAATTACAAATACACAGCCACGTTGGCAACATTTTTGGTGACTTAGTGACCCTTTTGGCTACTTGTGCCAAAACTTGAAAAGGTTTTTTTTCTCACGTGTTAAAGTATTCAGTTGAACTGAAATTTATAAACACTATTGTTTTGGATGACAATACGATACTTTAATGATAATTAAAAAAATTAATCACAACTTAATGCTGTGTGATTCTGTCTTATGTATATGCATATTTATATTAATTGTAACTATTTAATAAAAAGTAGCTAAAATAAAATTTTTCTTTTTTGATCTAAGTAGGGATTAATTAATTTTTTTTATATATTACTTGTTTTAAAATATATATCAGTGTTAAAATCGTTAACAAACTTTTACAAGATCATAGTCCTTTTGAAGTGAAAATAGTAAAATAACTCATAGTTTAAATCTATCAAAAACAGTACATACACATTTTTTTTTAATTTACTTTTTTCAAAACATTTGATCGAAATTAGTAGGAACATATTTCAATATGAATAGGAGGGACACAGAATAAATACAGGTAGAATGATGTAATATCTCCTGAACTTGAAATGGTTACCCACAAAACTTTTAGAGGTAATTTTTTTGGACGAGAGTCTCAATATTGAAATTTGTCTGGCACAGACGACATATAAAAACTTCGTTTCAAGAAGGAAAAAAAAATCTTGTCCATTTTCATTCCCTTGAAATTGGGTGGCGTGTTAAATACATATTCTTGCTTCAAATCAAAATGAGAAGGATAACAGAAATAGGAAATTTTACTTGAGAAAAGAATAGAGTTTGAGTTATTCTTTCTCCTGTCTGAGTTATACAGATAAAAAAAGGTGAGAAAATAGAATGGAATTTTCCTGAATAAATGGAAAGAAAAACTGGTCTTCCACAAAACTATTTCTATAAATATTTAGCTACGTTTTGAGATGTCATTGTTTCTGGTGTTGACGATGTAAAGATATTTCGATCAAAAACTTATTTCCTTCTTCGAAAGTATGTAAATAAAAAATAAAATTTAATTTTTATATTAACCCTTTGGCTGTTACGAAAGCACTGAAAGCATTTATCTAACTATTCCTCAACATCACGACACGATGGCACTGGATTTCCATCTGAATTTGGTACTGTTTCAAAATTACAAGTACGTATCGCGTTCTAAAATAGCTATTTCTTTTATCAATAGATGAAAACACTAGAATAAATGATAGAGTTTCGAATACAATATTTCTCGAGAATTAGTACTTCATTTTTATTTGTGCAATGACATCAATTTGAGGCTTTCGAAAGGAAAAGGCGAGTGAGGTGCAAGTGACAACAACAACCTGCATATTATTTAAATATATATATATATGCATTTTTAAGTTTTATTTTTAGCCCTAATTATTTTGTTGAACTAAATATTTATTATATAATATTAATTGTTATTTCGGTTATATTTTATTTATATTTTTAATTAGGTTTAAAAACAACTATGGCCTTTAAACTCACGTTTCGGGAGGAATGCTTCTTCCAATACGTGGTTTAAAAAAACGCATTTTGGAATAATCGAAAAGAGCCAACGCTGGAGGAAGATCCAAAAGGTGAAAACTCATTGACTAAGGATTTTAGTTACCTTTTATTAAATATAATTACAATAAATACAAATATGTGTATACATATGCCAGAATCACAATATAAAGTGGCAAAATAGGAAAATAATACCTTAAAAATTTTTCATTTTTCTTTCTATATATAGTTATTTTTGTTGGTTACTATTTTATTCATGAATTAAATTTAATTATTCTAATAAAATAGTATAATAAAAAGAAATCACACCTTCTCAGAAATTAGGTTAGTCCAGGCGGGATTTGAACCCCCGACCTTTAAATTAGAAGTATAACGCGCTATCCATCGCACTACAAGGATACAAAGAGCGACTTTCGTTTTTATATATTGTGCAGGATTAGTATTTTTGTTTGTTACTATTTATTCAATAATTAAGTTCAACTAATGAATTAATATCTGAAGAAAACTGTATTAACATTAAGTGTCATCCACTACAAGTTTAAAACAATGTATTTGAACTTGAGTGGAGAATAAAAAGTATTTCATTAACAATTGAAAATTTGAACAAGATATATATATATATATAGGGAGAGTGTAGACTAATAGAAGGAATTGAATAAAGAAATACAGTCTTCTAATGGGTTTGGTAAAATGTAAGTAAAATTTAAACATAATAAAATTTTCAGAATTTTTCAGATGTTTTTATTTTTGGAAATGTCTTTATTCATAAATATATATTATTTTTTTATAAAAGTCTATATTATAAATTTTTAACACAATTATAAGTTTCTTACACAAGGTTCTTTCGGACTGCTTGATTTAAATGTACAGTAACTTACATTAAAACAGCTATAAAACTTTTACTGAATTAAATTTACGATTTTTTGTCCAATTATTTTAACAAACCATGTAAAACCCCCACTCCCTATTAAATTGATAAAATTTATAATTTTTAAAAAGTCATTATTATTTGTGTAGGTAATTATTCTAATTCTTTGAATTGATGTGGGGAGTTGTTTTACAAAATTTTACATTTTAATGCATACATACATGCTTTTGGCAAATATTTTTATGTGTAATAAGTTCTCAGAAATATGAATCCGACATAAAGAAAGTGTTGAAAATCTACATGAAAATTTCATGAAATCTAAGAAAAAATGTATAAAAGCAACACTGTAAGATTGGTACTATAATTACTTTGTTTTAAAGGGTTTTCTTCTGTTCCCAATGTAATTATATCTGGGCCAAAACTTTAAAAACTTTTTTTCTCACATTTTAAGGTGCTTAATTGAGCAGAAATTTTCTATATACGATTGCTTAGGATGAGTATACGATAGTTTATTTAACTATAATTAATAAAAATTAATTGATTAAAACTAATTATTTAAACGGATAAACAGCCACATTAGCATCATGTTTGGCATCTTGGTGCAACTTGACCTCGTGGTCAAGGTCACGAACTCGTAACGTGAATATCATGAGTTCGAGGTTAGTACCGCTGAAGATCCGCTTTACAGACTAGTCTTGCACGATAGATATGTCGAGGTCCAAACAGAACGTGTGATTTGGATGTTAAGAGATGTAGTTCTATCTTAAGTGTCGTTCTCGTCACTTTATCAAGGCTCCAAAGTGACGAGGTCCGTTACCAATAGCCATCATGTAGCGTTATAGTGTGATGTTAATATAAGTCTTATTCTCACTATTCTTTAAAAGAAATTTCTATTTTTTTTATAATGGAAAGAGAAACACACTAAAAAAAAAGATAAATATCATTCAAGAGGAAAGTTCTTATTTGTTTGGATGTTTGCTGAATATAGAGAGGTGAATCTCCCAGACTTTTGTAAAAAAATTGCTTTACAACTGAAATTTCAAAGATTGCCATTGATTTGAGAAGAATGCACATCATTTCCAAAAAATACAGCTCTTTATCTCAATCTCTTAAAATTTTTGCGTATGCAGTAAATGTGCAGCTTCATTGGAATAAAACCCCCACAAAAACAGGACTTTCCCTCTGATTTCTAAATAGAATGTGCAAAAGACTTTCATCTCACTCCATTCAATAAAAATGTATCAACAATGAAGAAAGTTAAAAAATGTATTAGAGCGTCTACAATATTAAGGTATCCGACTACATTGGGAGCCGTGATTTTAAAAAAGCGCATAAATGGGTAATTGTCATGATATTTAGTGTCACTTAGATTAGAATACATGTATAAAATTGTTTTAAGGACATTTTGACAAAAAAAATTATTTAAATACAATATTTTGGCAAAAAATTAACTTAGAATAATTTTTTTTCCAGATTTTCTCCTTTTGTGAAAAATACTTCTATTATAATAATATTTTGCTTGTCTATAGCTCAGAACTCTCTACAGAGGCTCAACTAGAATTTTTGAAAAATTCTCATTATTTTCAGTTACCACAAATTTAAATAATTATTGAGGTTTTTTTCTTAAAATTGCTCCCCTCTGTTGTCGTAAAATATGGATAAACCCACTTCTAAGTCATATATTTCAAAAATTCTATTTGAGCCTCTGTACAGAGGTCTGAGCTATTTACAGGCCAAATATTATTATATAATCGAAGCATTTTTCACAAAAGGAGAACATTTGGAAAAAAGATTATTCTAAGTTAATTTTTTGCCGACATATTGTATTTAAATGAATTTTTTTGTCAAAATGTTCTTAAAACAATTGTATACATGTATTCTAATCTAAGTGACACCCAAATATTATGAAAATTATCCCTTTATGGGCTTTTTTTTTAAAATCATGGTTCCGAACGTAGTCGGGTGGCCACAGTAGCCGAGTGGTATAGGTATCGGACCGTGGCTTGCCTTGTCACGAGTTCGAGCCCAGTACCACTAAAGACCCGCCGTGTAGGGCAGCGATGCACGTTAAATCTGTCGAGAGCTGAAACGTCCTCCCGTTGGTGTGGTGTGGTAGTTAGGAGAGGGGGGTGCCAGCTCCCACAGGTGCCGTTCACGTCACTTGTCCATGGTTCAAAATTACTTGGTCCGTCGCCAAAAGCCCTCGTGTAGCTAAACAGTGCGACGTTAATAATCAATCAATCCGAACGTAGTCGGATACTTTAAAATTCGTAGGTAAACAAACGTATCTATCTTTCTATCTACGTGCGTGTATTTTCTCACAAATCGAACGACGCAGAAACTCGCCAAAGGTACCAAAAGATTGGGAATGATCCCAGGAATCCATTTTGACCATTTATATTCCAATATTACAATTACAGTGGGTGATCGGTTAACGAACACTTTCACGATAGATTTTTGTGTTCGGATAACGAACACATATTCTGATAATGAACAAAACGAATTCTAACAAGCACTTCTCGGCTGAGAAAAAAAAAGTATTAAACATTTGTTATCATTTTGTATACATAAAAAGATCACTGAAAGGATAAATGTTTAAAGCATGATTAGTATTGATAATTACTAAATGAAACTTGAATTAACAAAGAATTTAAAGGTCATTCAATAATTATTATTATGACTAAAATCAGTACACACCTTTGAATACTTGAATTTCAATATGAATATGGACAGCTGGATAAGTTATGTGGGCGAGTGGATTTTGCTGACATGGCAAATAAATTAAGCGAATTTAATTTTTTCAAACAGGGCAAACTATAAAATATGTGTTGTGCTGATGACGCGCCAATGTCGTAAAAATATACGTGACATATGAGAAACGGACTAAAATCGTTTTTCATCTCTCCTGAATTGTTTACCTTTTAAACTTCAAAGTTCTATTGAAAAAAATTCCAATAGAATATTCATTCAAATTAGACCATCAGTGTCGGTTTTGATTTAATTTTTTTAGGGTCTCCAGTACGAATTAATCGATTTCACATAGAAGTCTATGGTGAATCGATGATCGGTTAACGAACAATTCGGATAGCGAACATAGTCTTGGAACGAATTATGAACGAATTATTCTACGAACGAACTAACCGATTACCCACTGTAGTTAAAAATATATTAATTTAAAACCTTTATTTCACTCCTGCGTGTTGTTTCTACAGCCAAACAGAATGAAAAACCGAGAGAATTTTTTTGTATCCCCGACGTTTTTAAACACGATGTATTTTTTTTTTTTTTTTCATGAGACCTTCAGAAAAATATCCCGGACCGGAAAGATCATTTACTTCGCCACTATATATAATTTATTTTACAAAAATAATGATAGTTTATATTTTTCGATTTTTTATAAAAGAGTCAAAATCGATAAGTTTTATGAAATGATTTCTAAAATCGTTCCATTTGCATTTTCTTTTTAGCGTTAATGAAAATGATATTCAACACTAAAAAACTTCATTCTTTCTCTTTAGAATCAGTCATTTAAAAAATAAAAATGTCAAAACTCTTTTTTACGATTTTTCAAAAATAACTCAAAAATTTTTATTTAAATACTTTAATAACTTCTTTATTTATAAAAATAATCTCACGAAACTTTTTTCCCATGTGTAGAACGATACTTTACGTAATCTGTACAGAAACTGAAATAAATGCTGCTTTTTTTTAAAAAAATTGTGTTTTTCGTTTTTTCTCGTTTTATGAGAAATATTTAAGCATTATTTTTATTACATTTTTTGTTTCAAAATTAACGGTTTGTGTAATCTATAAATGAAGATTGAAGGCATAAACTTTAAAATGTAGCTTTAAAAAAAAATTAAAAACTTTTAACGAATAACGCAATTTTTACAATAGCCAGGAATTTGTGGCGCCAAATGCCTTTTCCCCTGTGCCCGTCACGTTTGATGAAAAGGTTACACTAGAAAAGAAGATGCGCCTATAAATATTTAAAACCACCAGATGTGGGCGAAATTGAATATCTCTCCTTTTATTTTTAAAGGTCTTTTTCACTCTTTTTTTCATTTGAAAAGTCATTTTGAAAAAAAGAGTATTAAAGGTGATGATTTTGTGAAGGAAAGGGAAAAATTTATAAAAGTAGAGAGAAAGCCCATGTAAAGCCGGGTCATAGCTAGTATGTTCAAAAGTAACTTCATAGCTGGGATGTCCTTCAAAAATATTTGTCGGAGTTTCGAAAAGACAGCTTTTTGGGTAAGACATGGTATCGAGAAGCCAATTTCTTAGAAAATCGAAAATAAGAAAAAATAGGCTTTTGCGCAGGTGAAAATTTCGCAGAAGTGCCCAGCTCATCGGCCACCAGATGCGGGCCCCTATGTTGATATCAAGTACGAATAACAGAGGACGAGGGATCTCCTGGGAGACCCCGAGACACGTATACGGCCATCAGAATACCGCCCGTGGCCTTCGTCTGAAAAGACTACATTATGCCCCACTGCATCCAGCGCTTTGTCGTTCGGCGCACCAGAGTTGCCGTATCTCTCTATGCTAGATTGTCAAAGGAAACCGAAGTAATGTTCGCCATGCTGCCAATCTACGCTGCACAACAAACGTCATCTCACTGTACGAGGAGATACTGAGAGTGCTAAAAACATGCCAATCTCCTTACTATTGGGTAGGGATGACCTCACAATATGTATGTCCTCTGGTACTTAGTCATGGGAAAGCGTAAAGATCCTGCATGCCTTTCAATAGGACCCTCTTAACCCGTTGATTTCACATTCGCATAACAGTGGTTAGATTTCCCAACTAGTGCGAAGTGGCCGGTCAAGGTATCGGCCTGTCAAGCAAGTTCGAGCCCAGTACCACTAAAAGACCCGCCGTAGGGGAGAGATGCATCGCTAAATCTGTCGAGAGGTCACCGTCCTCCCGTTGGTGTGGCGTGGTAGTTAGAGAGAGGGGGCATTAAGAAGTTCAGGTGCCGTCCACGTCACTTTTGAGTATGGTTCGTACCATGGTCCGTCGCCAAAAGCCCCTCTTTAGCTGAACAGTGCGACATTAATATTCACTCACTCACTCGACCTGTGCGAAAGGCAATATCACGGTACGATAATCCACATTCTCCATATAGACAATAATCCTGTCTCTATTGATTCCGACATTGCTGGTAAGCAAATTTTGTTATTCTAGTTATAACACGATATTTCTAAGCAAATTTTGACCTTATAAAGTCCTTTTCAAATGAGTGGTCGCCACTACCAACTTCTTTTTCTATGCGTCGTTTCAGAAGTCGTTTCTCCCTCCGCGTCTTAAGTAAATGTGCTAAGGTACTAATAATGTGTACATCCTTAAACTCTTTTTTCCTTTCATGTGATTTTGATGTTCGTCTTATCATTCCATTCTGGTGTTGCATTTTTAATGACTAGCAGTGTAGATCTTTCTGGGACATATTTTTAGTATACAATGTAAGGAGCACACAAATATTCAAGTATGATTTTCTATACATTTCTTTCTAAACTAACAGAAAATAACTACGTATTTATGTTGAACAAAGTTCTTGGCATGAGATAAAAGGCATTTTACTACGTAACAGTGTAGCTCAAATTCTGATGTTGCCATAATTTATATAAACATAAAGCCGCAAAGTGTTACAAAAAAATTCTACAAGAATTTTGTCTAACGGCTAAATCCTTACTTATGTAGTTGACAAGCAAACATTTCATTTCCGAAAAGAAATAGAAAACCAAAGCCCTTTCCATTCCCTTCGGATCTAGACAAAACAGAAAAACGCATATTCTTTCTTCAAATCAAGTTGAAAGAGAATGGAACTTTTTCTTCATTCTATACAGCAAAGAAATACTTAGGAACCGTATAGCCAAAAATGAAAGAAAAAAAGCTCAAAAATAGAGCTCCTTATGGAAAAGTGTGCAGCATGAATGCATATTTGACATAGTTGATGTTTTCATTATAAAATGTAAGAAAAAACATCGTCAGAAATTTGTATCTGAAATAAATGAGTAAATCAGTATGAATGCAGTTTCTTATTCACAAAAAAAGTAAACCGTTTACTTTAGAGGGAAAAAATTTTAGTGATTGTAAATATAAACGATTTTTGAGTAGTAAGTACTATAGATAATTATATGTCACCCATCTTCTCTGTCGGGTTTTTCACGAAAATGCATGACTATATATTTTTAGGATACTGATATTTAAGTTTGTTAGCACAGTGCTTCTCAATCTTTCATTATTTGCGACCCAATATTTAAACATAATTTTTATCACCCTCCATACAATAAAAATGTATTGAATTCAATAATACTATACTTTGACGTTAAAACTTTCAATACAACTTTAACTCCTTGTGCCACCGGTGTATATAAACGTTTCGCTCAGCTAAAGCGTTAATTGTCCCTGTGTGTGTGACGTATATATACATCTTTCTGAAGTATGATTTTTGTGTGCATTGCTATCCATAAAATTATTCCACAGGTTTTGGAATGTAATAAAATTACCTTGACAGTGTTTGCGAAGGATTTACTTACTTCAGAGGATTTAATTATTTATTCCTTTTCTCTCCACCCTCCGATACATCCCATACGCGAGCCTACAGGGAAAACGGCGACACTGGGGAGTGAATGCTTAACTTTTGATCGGCAGAATTTTTTTTAAAACAGGGCTCAAATGTATTTTTATGTCTTTTTTCTTTATGCTTATTTTAACTGGAAGTTATATCATTGGTAGATTTCTTTTAAAAACTTTAAACTTTACTTTTACAAAAAAAAACTGTTAGAAGAGTGCGAAATCATAATGAAAACTTGTTAATTTTTACACAGCAAAATCAAAATAATAATATAATAAAATCATTTAAGATGAATTAAGTTCAGTAAGAACATATAAATGTGAGGTATCAAAAGATTATATCTTAGAACTGATTTTGGAAAATGGAATTATGTACGAAAGGAAAATTTGAGTCTCAATATAATACTCATATATTATATTGAATTATTTACTTGTTGTTTACCTTTTTGCCATTGCCAAATTATACAAACCCTCCCCGTCTGCTACAGTGGTTAGTGACGTTGACTGCTGTACCACTGAGTCTGGGTTCGAATCCCAGAGAAGACATGGATGTTTGTAAATGTTTAGTGCCTTCTTGGCATGTGGATACTTCAAAACACCGTCGTGCCATAAGTCCTCTCGTGAGGTTCGTTTGAAGAGGAAGAGAGGTGGGAGGCACCTGACCACCCCTAGTGTGTTTGTTCTCATTCAAAATTGGAGTGAATCAAGCCAAATCGTACTGTCACCTGTATGTGCTCAAAGCTACGGATAACGACATTTGTAAATGTAGCCCTTAGTCGCAATGAATTTCGTGGGCCTTGATCTGATGTTATTGTCGATCAGGAGGCATAACTAAAAACAATATATATATGTAATAACTGTACATTAATATTTATTTAAAATTCAAATCTTCTTCATTTATAATATCTAATCCATAAATCCGAATATCCTATTTCGAAACGTGTCTCATTTCACCTTTTCCTAAAACATTATTTTCATAGATTTATTAGTGATTCCTTGAATTAGACCTTGATTTTTTAATAGCTGAGCTAGAGATTCCACATAATAGAATATCATACTGGCTTTCACGTGCTTTACCAACTGGTTTCAAATATTCCCTAAGCAATGATGTCATTTCTGTAAAAAACTAATTATTCCCTTCCCTTGAAAACGTGAATATATTTTTTGTATTACGAATTTCCCTGTTCATCCTCAAGTATTTAAAAAGCTTCCTCTTATTTTCTAAAAATTGAACGAAGCATACGCAGTTGAATAAAAAAATTATTGGACTTTTAAAAAATGAGACTTCTGTACTTCTACGACTATTACATCATCACATTTAACCAAAATTAAAATCTTCTCAGTGATAAATTTCATACACCCGCACACATTGTATAAATGCCTCAATTTATTTGATATGCCCAGTGACATCCAGCGACAGCGATAAATAATTACAATATGTTTGGGTTTGTGTGTGCATACTTCTAACATTCATCATAAATTCTTATAATAGGAGTTGCTTGGTATTTAATTATATTAAAAATGTAGTATTCATCACATCAGTACCTATTATAAAGATTTGCTCAGTTTCCAATCTTAGAAGAAATGACATCAATAACCAATGGATATTAATCACCAAAAACTCATATATAAAGGAACACACATAATGAACACGTATGCTTATGTTTTTATAAGTTATCAGTTGTTAAATAATAATAGAAATAGAACGTTAAAAATATTTATTATATTTTTAATGACATTTTTAGAATCAGTTTTATTAAACTATACATTGTTAGGAATTCTTGCAGAACCACAACTGTTTTTTTTTCGTTGTCATTGATAGAAATCTTAAGATTATTTCCAGGAATTTAGAGCCATATAATATTAGTTTAAAACATTAAGAGTTTTTATTGTTTATAATCAAGAAATAAGTAACGGGATTTAAAAATTCCAACAATACAAAATGCATCCATCCAAATAAGGCCTTGAATCTGGATCGTAATATAAAATATTAGACTTAAAAATAAAAATACAAGAAATAATTTGCCAAATATTTGAGTTCCTAAATACTAAAATTTGTTGGTTGGAGCTGAAGAAAAAAAGTTTCATTTCCTTAAAGATTATATAAACAACCTTGCTTCTTTGCCTTTTTTTTTACCCTCTAATGATGTTGAAAATGAAAATTACTGTGACAAACACGATTTTGCAGAGTACAAAAAGCGAAATCTTCTCCTAAATGACTTTCACATTGTCAATTTCACTTCTGTCACTGTCATTGTGCCTTTTTATCTCTGACTGCCTTTGATTAGATCGACAAAGAAGAATTGATAAATTAATAAAAATTCTTTTTAGAACTAAATATACTATAGATATTCCCACAAATATCTGAAGAAATTTAATGACATGGTAGTCTTAAGTAAATTAAATAAAAACTACGAGGAGGGGGGGATCCTGTGGTGCTTGCCATGGCCCAACAAAGAAAACACAAAAAGTTTGGAAAAAAATTATTTTTATTTTTCCACATAATCTCCTTTCAGATCTATTTATTTCTCCCAGCGATGTTCAATAAGTTCGACACCACTGGCGTAGCTAGCTCTGAGGGGACCCTGCATCAAAATTCCTTCGGGCCCTTTTTTAGATATGGGAGCCCTATTAAGGGAATTGTAGTTACACATGTTGGGACCCCTGTAGCTTGGGGGCCCCGTATCATTGATACGGCTGATACGGAGATAACTACGTTCCTGTTCGAGATACCCTTTTTATAATAAGAACTGTCTTGCTCCTCAAAATAGCCATTAAGGTATCCGACTACGTTTGGAACCGTGATTTTAAAAAGACGCATAAATAGATAATTTTCATGATATTTAGTGTCACTTAGATTAGAATACATGTATAAAATTGTTTTAAGGACATTTTGATAAAAAAAATTATTTAAATACAATATTTTGGCAAAAATTAACTTAGAATAACCTTTTTTTCAAATTGTTCTCGTTTTGTGAAAAATGCTTCTATTATAATAATATTTGGCCTGTATATAGCTCAGATCTCTGTACAGAGGCTCAACTAGAATTTTTGAAAATTTCACATCATTTTTAGAGTTACAACCATTTGAAATATAATTATCGGCATTTTTTCTTAAAATTTCTCCCCTCTGTTGTCTTAAAACATGGATAAACTCACTTCTAAGTTATATATTTCAAAAATTCTAGTTGAGCCTCTGTACAGAGGTCTAAGCTATAGACAGGCAAAATATTATTATAATAGAAGCTTTTTCACAAAAGTAGAATATTTTGAAAATGTGTCACTCTACGTTCATTTTTTGTCAAAATATTGTACTTAAATAATTTTTTATTGTAATACTATTCTTAAAACAATTTTATGTACATTTTCTAATCTAAGTGACACTAAATATCATAAATATTATCCATTTATACGTTTCTGTGAAATCATGGTTCCGAACGTAGTCGGATACCTTAATTGCCGACATCATCTCTTCATCGAGGGAAAATCTTTGACAAATATGCCATTTTTTTAAATTTGGGAATAAAAAATAATCAGAGGGGGCTAGAACTCACGAATAGGATGCATGAGGCAGCAATTCAAACTTTAATTCATTAAATTTGGCCATTGCAATAACGGATTTGGGAACAGGTGCTTTGTCTTGATGAAACAGCACTTTTTTCTTAGCCAAATGCGTCCGTTTTTTTCCTTTATTTCTTCGATATCAAATGTTGCAATAAGTTCTCGCAACACTCAACATTGAGAGATTTTCCTTTTTTAAGGTAGTCAGTGAAAATTAACCATCACGCATCTAAAAATAAAAACCAACGTCATGACCTTGTCTGCAGACGGAACAGTCTTCGTCTTCTTTGGAGCCGGTTCTTTCAGTCTATGGTTATAAAATAACGCAAAAGTTCTGCTTTGTTGCTGTGAAACTTTGCTAAAAACTAAATTGAAACATCTTCACGACAATGCTTTAGCTCGAGTGTGATCAGTCGTGGCACCCATCTTGCACACAGCTTTCTTATGTCAAAATTTTCAGATAATATGCGATGTACCGCACTTTTTGAACTACCTACTATGCCTGCTATAGCTCACTCACTTTCAGTCGACAATCATCCAGTACCGCTTTGTGGATTTTCTTCACCAGTTCTAGAGTCGTCACCTTATTTGGTCAACTACTGCGATGCTCACCTTGGCAGTTCATATGTCCTCGTTTAAACTCTGCTACCCAATATTTTACTGTTGTAAGCTAAAGAGCAGACTCACCCGGAGTAGAATCTAGTATAGTTTTTATATTGGTTGGGCTGAAGCATTTTAAATAAAAAATTGTATCACATAGCGATGATCTATTTTCTCAATTTCCACAAATTCACTGAAAAAGTTCACTAATGATGGCTGCCAAATAAGCACTAAACAACATGGCGTCTTCAAACTTGAAACATATGCTTTAGAGATTGCGCACTTTCTAATACAATGGAATTTTTCAAACAACTACCGCTATCTCTCAGTCAGGCCAGTTACTTATGGGACTCCCCTCGTATAAAATTAACAAAGAAAAGAAGAATCAATTTTTATATTTAAAAAATTATTTAGGATATTTATTTTTATAAAAACTCCTTAAGTTTCTAATTTGAATTTTTTACGATTTATTATTCATTATTTAAATTCATTGAAGAAATGTATATCTATTGTTAGATTCTTCTCAGAAGATCAGTTTTCGTTAAATTAAAAATTAAGTCTGCAAAAAAAAAAAAAAAAATCCTACATTAGAATTTATATAGAAATAATAGTTGTCTTAAACAGCAACAAAATTTTATGTTATTTGATAAAGAAAGATTGTATTCATATTATATACATTTCATATATATTGCGCATATAAATTCGAAGCCCGTATATAAACCGATTGGGAAAAAAATACCTATAACTTTCAAAAATATTTTGCCAGATGTATTAACTGGGTAGATAGTTTCGAATCAAATTTCTATAAATTAAGGTGCCAATGATCATAATTTTATTTTCAGCCCTCTCTAAACCAGCGCCAATTTTTCCTGGCCCATTTTCACTGCGCCACCGTCTGTCCCCGTCGTAGACTTCCTGAGCCATTTTTATTTGTTTGAAAAGGAGCAGTTAAGAAAATTTGTATATGGCATGTGATCGTCGACCTACGTTTCCTGAAAGGGATTAATAACTTGCTGCATTCTGAGCATATGTATTCAGAATTCTCACTCAGTAAATGTAAATTTTGATAACTACGCAGAAACTTAGATTCTGACACTAAATTTGAAAGATTTATGTTTCCATTATAAACAAAACAAAATACCCAAAAAGTTAAAAAATTAAATCGCTCGCGCATGGTCAATGGGATTTTCTTAAAGCTTTTTTTCTAAGCTACATTTTCCTTGAGATAAATTGATCCGTATATTAGTTGACCCTTTCCCCCTACTTAAACTTGAAAAATGTTACAGGAATTCTACAGAAGGGAATATACAGTAAATAGTTTTTCTTATCTATCTTAGTACTGACAGTTATACGTATATATCACCTCTCTCTACACATATATATATATATATATATATATATAAATTGATGTTTGTATATATAACCTCGATTCCCTCCAACACCGTTCAACCGATTATGAGAAATGGCCTGTACATGTATTTTTTTTCTAGAGAAGGTTTTTGTGCTATCCACATTGTTGCAGCTCCAATTGGCTCTACAGCTCTATTAATTTCTGCACTATTCAGTCAATCGCCAAGTTGCAAACATGGTTGCCAAAAATGATGCCAAATCTATCGCCAACCTTTCGCTATGTTTCCATGGAATCGCCATTATAATGTAAAGAACGGAGTTGCTTGCGCTAGTATTACACACAATTTTAACATAAATAAATACAATAAAAGTAATATTAACGTATTACACATCCAGATATAAATTATTTACACTATTTTAAGCATTCATTACACAAAATTTGTAACAATGTGTTACTTTTGCTGAACAGAGATAAGTTTAGGAAGGTGTTTTCAAAAATCGACCCAAAAAGAGTTACGAGGCTCTATAAATAAAAAAACCCTTTTTATCAGCTATTATATCTACAGACTTAGAACTTAACAAACATGTTTTTTTTTGTTCAGCCGATATATGCAAAAAGCTTTATTTGTTTAATTTACACAATTCACATAAAATTAACTCATTAAAAACTTCTTTATATACTTCAATCTGTATTGTTAAATTTTTCAATTCACCTGTGCGAAGAATGGAAATACCAGCTATCACACATATAAAGTACTGAATAAAAATAACTAGTATTAAAATACTACATGTATAAAAGAATAAATCTAATGATTTTGTAATACTCGTAAGTAGTTTATATAATAAATTTTATTTTAGTCTATTACAAACAAAAATCATATGAAATTTTAAAGCAGAATCTATAATAATTAAATTCTAATTAAAATTAAAATAAGGAAGTGAAGATTTTACTCATCCAAATGTATTTATTTTTTTTTTTTTGAAATCTTCACACAAATCTGCGGTTAGTGTGTTCTGCTGTAGACAAAGACAAATGTGATCGTAAAGTACAGTACATCATGGAAACTGACGGAGAATGTCAATCAAAACCAAAGGGTGGGTGCAGGAATCCAGGAATCTATGGTGAGTGTTCTTTTTGCAAGCCCTTCGTGCTCCGTCAGCAGGCTCCAAGTCGGGGGATTTATCTACAGTCGTAGTATAAAAAGTGATGTCCATCAGTTTTGTAAATCTGGAAGTATGTCAAGAGAAAGAAGTTAAAAAGAAAGGAAATAGAGTTAAAAAATGGATAGTGTCGTCGGCATTTTTCTTTTTTTGATGTTGAAAAAAGTGGCATTTTCACTTTAACTTTATTCAAAAAAAAAAAAAGGTTTTGAATTTTGCTAACTGTAAGATGTATCTCCTCGCCTTCGAAAATGAAAATGAAATAACAGAAAGTTGCTAACTTAAAGTATACATTTTATAAGATACAAGATTAATCTCTTAAGAGAGAAATCTTTCAGATTAATATATTCAATTTAATTTATATTTTAAAGCAGAAATTTTTTTCTCAAATGGATTGAAACACTATTCAATGCCAAGAATATGAATAATAAGTGTGTGAGTGAATATTAACATCGCACTATTCAGCTACACGAAGGCTTTTGGCGATGGACGTCGTAATTTTGAATCATGGTCAAGTGACGAGGATAATACCTGAGATGGCACCCTTCTTCTAACTTCCACACCACAACAACAGGAGAATGTTTGAGCTTTGTCCAATTTAACTTGCATCGCGCCACTACACGGTGGGTCTTTAGCGGTACTAGGCATTAACTCATGATACTCCAGCCACGAGTTCGTTACTTTGACCACTAGGCTACCGCGTTTCATCAAGCATAAGAAAGGATATATTTTTGGTGTAGTCATTGACAGTTTTACTTCCTTCAAAATGTCGTGATCGCTGTAGCCTAATGGTAAGGTAAAGGACTCCTGCCTGGCGTGCCATGAGTTCAAGCCTAGTGCCACTGAAGACCAGCGGTGTGAGGGTGTATTTGCACGTTAAATCTATCGAGGCTGTGTATCGTCTGTGTAGTGAAGAGAGAGGGTGCCAGCTCAGATGTCCTCTTCCTCACTTGACCATGGTTGAATGTTACAAGGTCCGACGCTAATAGCCATCGTTGAGATTTTATAGTGCGATGTAAATATAATCATTCCTTCAAAATGTCACTCAGTGTGGGAAATAATGGGCAAAATTAAAACTTAACTTAGATTAAATTTCTCTTGCTATTATTTACTACTTGAACATAAAATAATGTTTTGGAATGTAATATTAGTATTCTTTGCGGTCAATTTATAAGATTGGTATAATTTTATTCTTTAAATTTTTAAATAAATTTACTGATAACGTGTTCATTAAAAGAAAAGAAATGCTATAAGTACTATAAAGGATTCCAAAGACGTTAACAAGGAAGAGCAATTCTATTTTTTGAGAATACAAAACTTCGTTCTCAAACAAATTACTATAGACAAATATCTAAAAAACATGAAAAAGAATATTATCTTTTTAAATGAAAATACACCTTTTGCTGGATACAGAACAGAATTATATGATAAACATGGAAAAAAATAATTTAAAAAAAATATTCCAGTTTAATTTCCTTAAGTAAATCTACAGATTAAAGGAAAACGTAAGCTCCTAAATGTTACTAACGTCTGGTTTTAGAAAAGCAAAATACATTACAGCGTAAATGTGAAAGAATTAAGCTATTTTAAACAGATAAAAATTTTAAATTTGCTATTGAGAGAGAGAGAGAGACTTAAAAATCATTAAAACACATATTTTCAATTATTATCGTTGCATATATTTTGTCTACTTGTTTCATTAAATCTTTCATGATTTCTGTGATTAAAAAAATATATGACTGAATAAAATATGGCAAATTAGTTATAGCGATATCAAGAGAAGATTTTGAACTTAATCACCATTTAAGATGCAGGAAAATAAAAGAGAAAATTTCAATCACTATTCTTTAAAACCTACAACGTTTCATTTTCATTATGGTATTGAATAATTTGTAAAACATGTATAATGCATGAAAATGAGATACTGATTCACACATTATTAATTCCCCGTTACTTTCTATTTTTAGATATACTCTATTACATGTTTTTAAATTATAATTGGTTTTTTCTAAAAAACAGGTATAATTTTTCATTTTCAATGGTCCGATATTTTTTTTCTGTAACTCTTATATTTTTCTCCCTCTCCTCCCCAAAACAAAATAAACAAAATGATTTTTCCAAGCAGAAGTTCTTTTATTTTTAGAATTAATTTGTACTGCAATTTAACCACACACATACACAAGCGCGCGAATTATTAAAATTCTTAATTTCACATTATATTCAAACGATAAATTGCTGCATTTTTATCTTTCTCCATTCTTTTCCAATATCATAATGCAATTATATTTATTGAAAATGTCTCTCGACAAATAAAATTGTTTCTGAAAAATAGAAAATTAAACAACTAACATATATTTTTGAAAATAATAACACTAAATTTATTTTGATCAGTAAAATGGTTACCTTGAAAAAGGGAATTTCAATTTCAACTGTCTTGTAGAACAAACTCTAATAACAGTTTTTGCCTTATAATAAACTGTGATTGGGAACATTTATTATTTTTTAAAAAGCCAAAACATTTTTGAAAGTTTAAGCAAGTATATATATGTTTTAAAATAAAGAAATACATATTTCACCTTAGGTCAGTCTATTTGTCCTTTAATAATATCTTCATTGTTTTATAAAATATTAAGAAATTTCTGGTTAATACTAATTAATAAAGTTCTTGGAACGTTCTTATTGCTGTTATTTTTATATAATCCTTCATAATTTCACAGTTTTTCTAACAGGTTTGAATTTTTTTTAAAAGATAATTAAAATTAGAGTAGGTTTCTAAAAAATCAAATTTCTTACCTTCGAGAATTTTGGGGATAATTTTAAAGAAAAAATCAATTAATCTGAAATAAATTATTTTCAGTTTTAATTACAATTTGTCAGTATATCTAACCAAACAAAATCTAAAAATTAGAACACTTCTAAATTAGCTTAATTAGAACACTTCTAAATCTAATAATTGAAACAGATAAGCTAAACTTTCAGTTTAACCATTTCCCTCTTTTTGAAATGACTAGAATAATTTTTGTTAATATCCTTTAAAAATTTCGTCATTTAGAGAGTATAGTATATTTCAAAAATACAATAATTAATATTTTATTTAAAGAAAATTCAAAAAATTTACCTCTTAGTGTTATTGATTTTTCTAAAATAAAATTTATTTCTGAATAAATTATTACTCATATATGCACTGTGTTTTTTTTCACTTTTAAGTGACGTATAATGGGATAGGTGGAGAGAAACAATAAAATGAAGAAAGATAATGGAATTAAAAATAAAAATGAATACGTGTCAAACACAGATAATTCAATCAATACAAAAGGCTTCAAAAATACAGGTAATATTTTTAAATTTGGTTTGTTTGAAAAGTCTATATTTTTGTTAATTGTAATGTAAGATTACTTATTTTTTTTCGAGAACAAAACTTTGAAAAAGACAGGAAGTTTTGCAATTTATGTAACTTTTAACTTCAAAGAAAAAAAAACATTTAATTTACTTTTCTTTAAGAAGTCATTTTTTATGAGTCTGATTGAACACATTTTCAAAGTCTAAAAGTAGAACGATGATAAAAATTGTTGAGAATATCTTTGATATTCTTCAATATTTCCGTGTCTTTCGGTCTGAAATAATAAATTAAACACCTGAAAAAAAAGGAAAAAAATGAGATAACGCTTCCAGAGTTTTCCTATGACATGTTAATTCTCAATTATTCGAAGTATGCCAGAACAATGTTCGATATTTTAAATTCTATAATTTGTCTCTCTGTCCTAATATTGTTTCTTAGAATTTTTTTTGTTTATTTATAGCCACAATTTTGAACAATCTAGTTAGTAGTTAGGTAAACACACACATATAATTGGGATTTCCAGCACTCCAACCCCAGCATATATATATATATATATATATATATATATAGGGTGTATGGATTTAAAGAATCCAAAAGTGATAGCTTTTTATTACTGAACTACCCATTAGAATGTAATAAACAGTTCATCCGTGGATTGGAAAATTCTCCTAAAATTTTTAGGTCTTGTCCGATCGGCCGCACGTGCGTTTATTATTCTGCAATCGCAGACCATAAACTTGTTAAACTGACTTCATTAGTAAAGATGTGGACGCCACATCAAAAGGTGCAGTACATTTAACCTAAATCGGTCACGTATGTACAACGACCTGTTAGAACAGAATGAAAAGTCGTTCCTGGCTTTCCTAATAGACTTATCAGGACTCCTACAAAATGAAACACGAGTACAATCAACAGTGTCTTCAATTATGAAAGCAAGTATATTCGCTATTCCAACGTTTCCGTCTGTTTTTTCCCATTGGTGGGTAGGTTTTGATGTCGGAAGATGGACATTCCATTTCGTTCGAACATGTCGCTGTACATGCGTGACTGATTTAAATTCCGTTAATCAAAGTACGCACTGCAGCTTTTGCTGTGACGTCCACATCTTTACCAATGAAGTCAGTGTAACAAGTGTATCGTCTGCGATTGCCGAATAAGGCGCGCACGTGCGACCGATCGGACTAGACCTAAGAAATCTCGGAGGGGTTTTCAATCCACGGATGAACAGTTTCTTACATTCTGATGGATAGTTCCATAATAATAAGCCAGAATTTTTGGATACTTTAAGCCCGGACACCTTATATATATATATATATATATATATATATATATATATATATATATATATATATATATATATAATTACGATTTTTTTAACTCACACACTTATATAAACAACTCTGAGAGCTGCCTCAAAGGGCATTTGCATTGGGAATGACGAATTGTTTTTAACAACAAGGCAAAGCTATTTTTTAATATTATTCAAAAAGAAAAAAAAAGAAAAATGTAAAGCACAGAATTCAAGAACAACAGAGCAGAGCTGCTTCTCGCAGAATTTCATTTAGCGTACATATGTTCGGTGGCCGAGGATGCCAAGTTGTTATGGTCACGTATTTGTTAGCTGCGTTGTCGAGTCGCGGGTTCAAGTCCGGATATCACTGTAGATCCGCTCTGTAGAGGAACTAATGCATGTTAAATCAGTTATAGATCATAACTCATGTTGGCGTGATATGATGTTAAGAGAGTGGTGTTTACCGGCTCAGGTATTATGTTCGTCGCTTGACCACGGTTCAAAATTACGAAGTCCGTCAATAGCCTTCGTGCGATGTTCGTAAACACTCGCGATAAATGATCGGAATTTATGAAATCTATTTATAATTTATTAGTCTTACGGAAAATAAAGTAGGGAAATTTGTACATAAATTTGAAACTATTATAACTTTGAAAATAGTGTAAGATTTTAACAATGACTGATACTTTTGGTAAAATAACATTTTATTAACTAATATAGTATTCTAAAGGTAACTTCAGATTCTGTAAAATTTATATAATCTCTCTCTCTTTAAAGCTTACCGCCAATCTAATATCAAGCTCTTTCTAATTATGAGGGTAGAGAAAACGCAAGAATCCTAATCGGTTAATCTTAAGTAGCTCCATTTAGAAAATAAGCCGAAACTAAGCTCGTAAAATTCTTAATACGCTTCACCCGCAAAACAAAAACAAGGAACTACCTCCATTCCAGACGACCAAAGTAACACGTAATGCTTTTTACTGAATTGTTTTAAAGTTAGTGTTAAACTTTTCAAGAATTCGTTCTCTTTTTAAGGACCCTATTTTTTATCCTTAGTGTGGACTACCCTCAAAATAAAAAGCAGAAAATAGTCTTCTACTGTCAAGATTGAAGCAGAGTACGGAACTTGTTTTGTGTAGTGTTTTAAATCTTGGTCAAACTTACAAACGGGATATTTCCTTTGAAGTCGTTCGATTACCAGTTCCTTCGTTCATTTCTTAAGGGGACATGGTACAATTTAAGCAAAAATTTTTAATTTAAGGATTTTTAAAATTTTTTTGGTTGCCTCCTATGTATGTATACTATGTTAAAGAAATTTTGTGCTAAAAATTTCATAAAAAGCTATCCATGTAATTTTTTAAGGAAAAAACTTCAAATTTGTGAAGTGATTTTAAAATGCTACTCCTCCTACAAAAATTTACGTACATGCTTGAAATTTGATTTACAAGTACGTCAAGCTATGCATAATCAAAGTTGCTATGGGTTTTGCGTTAACATGATTGGTATTCATACAATGCTTCTTTTTATGAATGTTTATTGAAAATTCCTTAAAAAATGTATAAATTCTGAGTTTAATTATTTTTAAAAAAATAAGCATTGCTTTGATTGAAAAATGCATACCAACTTTTGTTACATGTACTATTAGCAATACGTAAAAAAGAAATTAAAAGCATTAGGCGCAATAGAAAAAAAAAGTCTTAGCATTTTAAATGAAGACAAACTAGTTATTTTATCTTTCTGAATAATCAGTTTTTAAAGTTTTGATTTGCCATGAGATGTAAAAAACGAACGTGAAATTTATCATAATTTGCTTTTTAAGTTTTTGAGCTTTCAAATTTTGTGAGGTTATAAAAAAGTATATAAAAATAATTTAAACTAAAAAAATTAAATTTGTTTTTTGACCGTTTTTGGTCAATTGAATCGTACTGTGTCTTCTTAAGGTATTCGACTACCCTAAAGTCATGATTTTTCAAAATTGACAAATTTTTTAATGTTTTTATTTTATAGGTCATCTTATGAGCTTTATAAAAAATAACGATTTTTTTATTTTCCATTCATGAAAAAAAGCTCAAGTGTTTTAGTAAAAGCAGACGCCATAACTTTGCATAAGATGTCAAACAAAATTACTTTTTTACTCGAAATTTGTTTTTTCGAAAAGCTCAAACTGGGACAGCGATTGCTAAAAAAATTTTTAAAAGTAATTTTCGAAATTTTTTTGTTTTTTGTATAATAGTAAAGTTTTTTTAACCTAGATTGTCAATAACTTTTTTATTCAAATTTAAAGTCCTTTATGTGAAGATAATCACTTTTTTTAAACAATTTCATATAATCACTAAGATAAAAATGTTAGTGTTTGTAAAACTAAAATATCTCTTTTTTCCTGAAGGTCACAAACATGAATAACAAAGAACGCATCAAAATTGAAGAAATGGAATTTTTCATAAGGTTTTGTGCAGAGCGGGCCGTTACGAAATTTTTGTACTTTTTTCACCAGATTTTTCCCTTTTTAATTAATAATTTTTTTTTTTTGTTTTCGTTTTTAGGTTTTTTTCTTTAAAAATATACAAAAAAATTTAAAATCAAAAAAAAAAAAAATTTCCATATCTCCCATATTTTTAAAAAAAAGTTGTCGCAAGTGGTCGGATTTAAGAGAAATATTAAATGTCGATATTCGTTTTTATTCGTATTTAGAAGGTATCAAATAACTATACTTATGTTGGTTAACTAGATTTTTGTTTAAGGTGTCTCTGACTATGTTCGAAATAGTTGCGACGCCATAGATTCATTTGCGAACAGGTCCCTGATCAGGTCTTGTGACGTAATAACTATAACGTAAGGATTTAAAGCAAAGAGCTTAACTTAACGTTTGTGTGATCTTGAAAACTCAATCAATTAAATATGTTAACTAGACAATTGCATTGTAGAAATTTCATTATTGCACACTAGTTTTTTCTTGGTGTTGGGATTTTTTTCCGTCTGTGTATGTTGTTTAACGTACACAGACACGATCTTATACGATTATTGTAGTATTTCCATGATGTATTAATTTTAGAGCCGTGTTGCATTGTATGAAATGTTCAGGGAATAACAAAAATTAAAGAACCACAAAATATCATAGCTATTTCCCCCTATAAACATATATTGTTAGGTATGATAAACAATGAATTTTAGAATCCAAGAATCTGGAGAAAAAAGCTAAACTTGAATAAAAATAATTATCTAACTTTTGAAGATATGGCACTTACATAGATAAGTAAAATGATAATATATTTTTTCACTTTTTTATGCATTTGGAGTATTAAAAGATTAATATTAATTGGATTCTCAAAGTAATTAATATAAATTACCTTACTAAGCGTTATTTTATTGTATAATTTGAGCTACTTCTAGCATTTTTTTCTGATTTCCTGTTATTCGAATAACTATAAAAGTTATCGGTATTTAAGAGCTCAAATTTCATATTCGAGAATTATTACTTTTCCTGTAAAATATTTAAGAACAAAAACCTATCACTTTCTAGAAAAACTTTTTTTTATCTTCTTCTGTTTGACTGGTTTTAGAAAAGCAATTAGTTTAAAAATTAATCTTAAATGATCATATATACATTTGAAATGTATGCATTACCTTTGTGCAGTATAAATAATACATTTTTCAAGTAAAAAATAATATAAGAATAAATAAATATTTTCCACAGAAAATTAACATAAAATACAATTCTAAACATACTTCGAAAACCTTAATTACAACTTCAAATTGATATTTGCATTAAATACGAGTACTTCTGACTATAATGTAATTATTTTAATATACAACTAAAGAAATGTTAATAAGAATGTGTTTCCGGGTATGAATTAGACATGTAATTTGTTATTCAGTTTAGTTAAATATGCACAACAACTCGTTTAATGTAAGAACTCATCAACATTTCAGATAGCAGACGACGTCCAAAAAGTATAAAATCACTAATTACTTTAGATACGAATACTTCACTAATAATTAAAACGCATTCGAATTAATTATCTTCAACTACCTGCGAATTTGATTGAATTAGAGACTAAATTGTCATTATCATTTCACTTGAATTTAAATTCCAGTGTTATAAATTTAATTCAATTTTTAAAGAAATATATTTCTACAGGTAGGTTGAATTTCAGACTAATTAAATAAAATTAAATTATTCTATGAAGATTTATTTATTAAATTAAACTTTTACCACTGGAATTTGTTGTAAATGGAATTAGTATTCTCTGCAATTTCATGAATTTTGTTTTTATACTTTTTAAAAAGATTTTAATGTATTTGTCTCTAATTAAATAAATTAGCATTTGATTATCCATCTACTTCTAGCTGCATTTTCATTACATTTAAAAAAAAGTAACTTTACTAATAAATCTTTATAAATTACGTTACATTGTAATTATATTTAAATAGTGATTTTTTTTTGGAACCCCGGTTTTTTGAAAAAGATTTTAAAGGAAAATTATTTATGATATTTGGTGTCACTTAGATTAAAAAATGTATAAAAAATTGTTTTAAGAATATAAACAAAAAAAAATTTTTTAAAAGTACAATTTTTTTGACAAAAATGAACATTGAATTACCCATTTTACAAAACATTTTTTTGTGAAAAGTACTTCATTATAATAATATTTTCCCTTTGCATATATCTCAGACCTCTGCAAAAGAGGCCCAAATAAATTTTTTTAAAAATTTTACAACTTAAAAGGGGGGGTTTATCCATTTTTTTACGAAAAAGGGGGGGAGAAATTTTAAAAAAAAAACCGTAATTTTTTCCCAAATGGTTGTAACTCTGAAAATAATATAAATTTTTTAAAAACTCAAAAGTTGGCCTCTGTAGGGGAGGTCTGATATATACAGGCAAAATATTATTATAATAGAAACCTTTTTTAAAAAAAGGGAAAAAAATTTTAAAAAATTTATTCTAAGTTAATTTTTTTTCCGAAATATTGTATTTTAAACTTTTTAAATGTTATTAAAAAAAATTTTATACATGTATTTAATCTAATGACCAATTTTTTGAAAAAATCCTTGAGTCCTTTTAAAAACAAATTGAACTGTCCGGGTAACCTTTTTAAAAATTCCCCGTCCTTTTGTTTATAATTTTAGCATTCTAAAAAAAGGGGCGGGAAAATGGTTCAAAATGATTTTACTGCTCTCATTCTTTTTAAAAACATATCATTATAGAAGTTACTTTATATTAAAAATAAAAGCATTTTTTTTTTAATGAGAAAAATTCTTTTAACCGATTACTTCTAAGAAATTGAAAAATTGTACAATATTTTCAAATATTAGTTTATTCTTTTGATAAGCAAAAATGAGAGGAAATCGAAATAGTTTTAGAAAGTCATTACAAATATATTATACTTGAAATTAACCGCCAAATTTGCTAAGTGTTTCTTGACGTTGTATGGCTATATATTATTTTTAAATTATTAATACTAAGCACTACAATTAAGCTTTCAATTTAATGAAAAATATTTTCATAGTCTTCTCCTCTCAATTGAAAAAGGACTTGAATTTATCAAACGGAAGTATAATTATCTTTTACTCTTCTACATCCCAAAATTTCCCCAAAACAATTTCCCAAAAAAAACCCCTTTTGTCCAAATTTCCATTTTTTTTAAATTTTTAAACTATTTTTTTATCTCTTCCCCCCCAACCCCCGGGGAGGTTTTCCTACAAAACCCGTTCTCAGCGGATCTCAGCTCAACAAAGAAAACACGCTTGATAAATTTCAAGTCTATAGATCTGATAGTTCAAAAATGGAATTTTTTCATTTATAACATCCCTTAACCCCTTTTCAACCCCCTTTGGTTCGAATTCCACCCCAAAAAGCATTATAAAAAAAGGGGTTAGTTTTTTCCCCCTATAAAGGAAACATTCTTACCGCATCTCATTTCTGTAAATCTATTAATTCAAAAACGGGAAGTTTCATCTATAACCACCCCTTAACTCGAAACCCTGCCCGCCCCCTTAAGGGTGAATTTCCGCTAAATCCAAAGAACATGCTTACCGAATTTCATGTCTGTAATACATTGCTTCTCAAACTTTCGATTCTTGCGACCCAATTTTCAGTCATAATTTATCGCGCCCCCCTTCTTTCTCCATACAATAACAATATATTGAATTCAGTAATATTATGCTTTGATTCTAAAGCTACTATACAACTTTAAAATCTTAAGTCCCACCAATGTATATAAACGTCTTGGTCAGCCAATGTTTAATTGACCCAGACGTATATATCCCTCTTCCAAGTATGATCTTTTCTGGAACTTCTATCCATAGAATTATTCAAAACCCTTTTGTAATGCAATAAAATTAACTTGACAGTGTTTGCGAAGGATTTCGTATTTCAGAGGATTTGCTTTTTTTTCCCTCTTCCATCCCCTCTTCAAATACATCTCATACTCGCCCCTTTACAAAAAAAACAGTGGCATTGGTTATTTTAATCGCTTTTAATCTCAGCAGTTAAGGTTAATTATCCCAAATTTTCAAGGGGAATTAATTTTTGTATATAATTGTATATATAACAAGCCCACACACATGGAGTCACTGATAATTATTAAACTTGCTCTTAACTTAACAGTGTTCAATTACTTATAATCTGGGGAGGAAACTGAATGTCAAAATTATCAGCGGCGATAGGTATCCATCTATATGGTGCCGCACTAAAAAGAGATACCAGGTCTGTAATGGTAAAAAAACCAATCCGCAGCCCCCATTGGAAATAAAAGACATTTTATATGTTGGAAATAAAGTAGTATCAACTGTTGGAAAAAATTACTTTAAAAGGAGTTATATTCCTGGTTGAAAATTTAAATCCATTGAAAAAAAAAGTCCAAAGACTTTAGAAATTTATTATAAGCATTCCTTTGTTAGAAGAAATTATCTTTCAGACAAAATAGGGAATATTTTCAGCAAAATTTCTTTATCATCAATATTGAAAACTGATCAAATTTTAAAATCCTCTTTATATTCCTGTACTTTCATAGAAATGTTTGCGCTTTTATAAATTTCTCGTTTAAATAACTTAGATTGCATGAGAAATGCATGTCTTCATTACCAAATAAACAAATTTAAATTTCTTATAAATAAATATGAAACAGATATTTAAAATTTGAATTCATCTTGGAAAAAGTATAATTGGTGTCCTTTTTATATGAATAACATATTCTTTTGTCAAAGTGAGTTAATTGTTTTGGTGAAACATTACGGTGTGTTTCTCAGTTACACTTCTTTTTTCTTATCTCCATGCAAAACCAAGAACTTTTCCTCAACTATATTAAAAACACTTCAGGGAATAACACGTTATTGACAGCTTTTGCAAGTTATTTCAGGATAGTAAAATATCTTTTAAAATTTGTGTTAACGTGAAATGACAGTTTCGTCTAAAATGTCAAGGCAGAACATTAGTGCTGACTAAAATTTGGCTAATCTTATTATTGACTAAGTTAGTATTATAAATTATTTTGATAAAACTTGATTTGTCACTTGTTTTTATGTTGGAAGTATGCCAATAAAAATTAAATTCTCTTCGATACCTGATTGTTAAAGAATTTTCATAAACTTGTTTTAAGGAAAGTTAACTCTTTGTGGTGAACCGAATACGCATCCTTTAACTAAGTTACAGTAAACATAAGTGAAGTCTTACACCAGTTCTCAAGTTTAACTAATAGGCAATTTCGGGAATATGAGTTCATTTTACACTCGTATGTAATGTTAATTTTTTTTGTCATAAAATGGATTTTCATTTACGAGCACATATATCAAATGTATACCATTTATGTTTTTTCAAGCATACTCTTTTATATGGCTCAAAAATCATTACTATATAAAAATGATATCATATTATTAAGTACCATTACAATATATGAATCAATAGTAGATATGTGATCTAAACTAAGTACAAAATTCAATTCCAAATTTGTTTTCACATTATTATACATTCAATCCATATGAATTTATATATTTAACTTGTTTGCATTTAATTATTAATTTATTTCATATTTTAGATTGTATTCATTTTGTACGTAAATCTCGTTTATATTTTGGGCATTTAAATATTTGTAAAACTGCTGGCTGGGTGGCGTGGTTGATTTGTAGCTGGCCTTCTGCACCTAAGGTTGCGGGTTCAACCCCGTTTCAAGTCAGGTTTTCGAGGGAAAAAAATGACATCCATGTCGTATGTTTATACAGCATGTAAGAGATCCTTAGGGTGTCTGTTTGACTTGGGTGCTCTCGGCAAAATTAAATCCTAGCACATGTTCGCATCCTCAGAACTCAGGAGCATCCCTCTAGGGAGGAAACTGGGCATCAAAATTACCTGCGGTGACTGCTATCCACCTACATTGTGCCGCACTAAAAAGAGATACCAGCTTCCAGGGAATGTATTAGGTCTGCAATGGTGAAACATGAATCCGCAGCCCATTAGAAGTAAAAAAAGAATATCTGTAAATATTCAATGATGAAATATATTGTAAATGGGGTTAGCTCATTTTAATTTGTTATTCAGGCCAAGTTTCAAAATACACTTACACACCGTATATTACAGATCATAAGTCAAAAATATTTAGAATTCTTAAGGTATCCGACTACGTTCAGAACCGTGATTTAAAAAAAAGCGGATAAATGGATAATTTTTATGATATTTAGTGTCAGATTAGAATGCATGTATAAAATTGTTTTAAGGACATTTTGACAAAAAAAATTTATTTAAATACAATATTTCGGCAAAAAATTAACTTAGAATAACCTTTTTTCAAAATGTTCTCCTTTTATAAGAAATGCTTCTATAATAATAATATTTTGTGTGTGTGCTTATATAAAGTAAATACCTCTCCAGAGAGTCTGAACTAGGATTTTTGAAAAATTCACATTATTTTCAGAGTTTCCACCAATTTAAAAAAATTATCGGTGTTTTTCTCTTAAAATTTCTCCCCTCTGTTGTAGTAAAATATGGATAAATCTACTTCTAAGTTACATGTTTCAAAAATTCTAGTTCAGCCTCTGTACAGAGGTCTGTGCTATGTACAGACAAAATTTATTATAATAGATGCCTTTTTCATAAAAGGAGAATGTTTTGAAACTGGGTCATTCTATGTTCATTTTGTAAAAATATTGATTTGGGAATATTTTTATATTGTAGAAATATTTTTAAAAAACAATTTTATATATGTTTTCTAATCTAAGTGACACTAAATATCATAAATATTATCCATTTATAATCTTTTGCAAAATCACGGTTCCGAACGTAGTCGGATACCTTAAAGTGAAAGTAAAGGGGTAGGCATACATACAGTTCGGCGTATAACGCGCACTTAAACTTCCAAGCTGCATTTTCTAATTTTGATATATATTCACTGTATAACGTGCGCCTCCTTTTTTACGAATTGTACGAAGGAACCTGAAATGTACTCGTATAATGCTCTTATGTTTTGAAGTCATTTATTCGAGGTACTATCCCAAGTTTTTAAAAAAATAGTATACGTCTAGAATTACAAGTTTTGAAATTCATGAAGTAAGTCATATCTTTAAAAAAAAAACATTATTTCGATATATGCAGAAGTCTTTTTTTTTCAAAAACTCACACTCTCTATATATTTATTTATTTATTTATCTTGGTGGAATCGTCAATCATTGATAAAATACATTTTAAAGGGCTCACAATTGAGCTGAAATTTAATATACATCATTATTTTGGATGGCAATAAAATAATTTAATTATAATGAATAAAAATTAATTCATTAAAACTAATTTTTTAAAAAAGAATTACAAATACAGCCACGTTGGCGAAAATTAGCGACCTTTTTTTGGGACCTGTGTCAAAACAAAAAGGTTTTTTTCCCAAGTTTTAAAGCATTCGGTTAATTGGGAAATTTTATATACGCGATTGTTTTGGATGACAATACGATACTTTAATGATAATCAATAAAAATTAATTACCACTTAATGTTGTGATTCTGTCATATGTGTATACATATTTATATTAATTGTAACTATTTAATAAAAAGTAGCTAAAATATGAAATTTTTCTTTGTTGATTTAAGTAAGAATTGTGATTTAAAAATTTTGTTTTATATTAGTTGTTTTTATATGCTCATCTATCTTTTAATTTTTAAATCTATCATTTTTATACGCGGAGTATAACGCGTATCCGTAGATTTTTATATTGTGTCTGGTGTTAAAAGTGCTCGTTATACGCTGGATTTTACGGTGGTTTAGTGAAAGTGTTTTTTTTAACACTTTCCGTTAGCTATGTGCAGGTTTTATTAATTTGTGTTTTGGAGTTTTTAAAGGGGGGACCCTTAAAATTCCAAAAGGGAAAAATTTTTTAAAAATGTAAATAAACCCTTTTTAAAGTTAGTGTCAGAATTCGTGTCTGAATAGCTCGAAAAATTCTCAGTTTCTCACTGGTTTGTCTGATGTATATGATAAAAACAGAACGAGCTTTTTCTTCTGGGAATGAAATATAGGTCGACGATTACTTGCCACATACAAATTTACTTACCCGCTCAATTTTCCTAAAAAAAAAAAAAAACAGAAATTGCGGCTAAAATAAAATACTGTACAGGGGTAATAAAAAGAACGAAAAAGTGTGGTAATTGCAGATAGCGTTATCAGAAATAAAACTATCATTGTTTTATTTTGCAGTAACTTGAATGGAAAGTATTACACTCAATTTAACCCTTTTGCAACATTTTCGTTCTTGTTTTTCGTTCGTATTTTCTTCTTCGTTTGTTTGAAAATTATACGAATTATTATTTTTTTTCCAATTTTGTTTCTATATGAGAGTTGAATTTTGGGTAAATCTTTGAAGAAAAAACTCACACTTGGCTTATATTCGGAAATGTGCGACATAAATAGTGTTGAGTTGATTTCTTGTTTTTTTTTTTTCAATGGTAATTTTATAAAATGTTCTGAGAGGCCAAATTTAAAAGTTTTACTCACGAAATATATCAGACATTTATAATTTTACATTTTAATTAGCGATATGACAACTTTTTGTTGTTACCAAGAGAATAGTTTTGAATAATTTAAAATAATTATGGAATAAATTTTATTCAATTAATAAAGTTTGGGTAGTTTTAAACATATTTTGATTTTTTTATCTTTATAAATATATTGTGCAAATTTATAATTTTAAAATACATCCAGCTCTCTTTTGCACGGTAAATACATCCATTAGAATACCATGGAAAAAAAAATCGTATAAAAAATATTAGCGATTTATGGCAAATTTAAGGATACGTTCCACATCTTTAAAAAGAACCGTCTAAGATGTAAAATCTCTAAATATTATTCCATTAAATCATGCATAAAAAGTAATAATAAAACTATTTTACATATTAAAAAATAAAAGAAAAAAAATAGTGTAAAGTGAAAATTTAGTCTTTAAGTACATAGAACATATAAGAATGCAAACTGAAATTAGGATTAAAACTACTCTAATAACTTCTCATCCCTACTTGATAACAAGCGTTCACATTTATTTTTGAACCGGAAAAAAAAAAAAGCTTTTCATCAGTATACCTTTTTTTTCCCCAAAGTCTGCGTACAGGCAATCCCCATCTTTCGTGTTTATGCTATAATTTCCCAAACTTTAAATTTTTTTTTAGAAAAAATTTAAAAAACTTTCCCGGGGTTCCCCTTTAAAAAAATCCTTTATTCAAACAACAGCAACAAATTCACCTTAACAAGGAAAAACAAAAATGAACACCAAATAATCAATTACCATCCGCACCAAAGTCTGGGTACATTTACAAAATCGAGCTTTTAAAGACCTTTTATTGTAAAATAATTGCACTAAATCGTGTTGTTAAGTAATTATACGCTTCTTTTAAGATTTATTTAGGAATTGAGATTTGAAAGACTATGTGGTTCCACGACAGGCAACAGAATAAAGATCGATATATTATTGAAAGAGAAATCATCATATAGATCTTCAGAGAAGGAGAAAATTTTTATAGCAATTATTGAAACTCTTAATAGGAGATATTCATCGATCGGGCCAAGATCCAGCCTTCCAAATAAATCTCAGAATCTTGCTTGTAGTATGCTCTGTAAAAATAAATTCAAGACTATGAGCTTCACAAATAGATAAAAATGTGGCTTATATCTTGCAAAAAAAGTGTGATTTTAACCGCAATTCGCAGAGAACTGAAAAAGGATGACTATCATGGCCGAGTTGCGCTCAAGAAACCATGCATCTCTCGAGTGAGCAGAGCTGAGAAGAAGACCTTTTTGAAAAACATCTAAATAGGACACAAAATTTTGGGAAAAATGCAATATATTCAATTAAAAGTTTTTTTTAATTTGGCATCAAAAGAACAAAAAAATGCTGAAAAAATTCCTAAAAGGGTTCCAAAGAAAAGAATCCTTTTTCGACTATTAAATGTGGAGGGAGGCATGATGTTTGAGGGCGCTTGGGTTTTCGGTGGTAATCTGAATTTATCAAATCAACAATGTAAAAATTGGTTCGAATTATTAGTAAAATATCAGAAATATTCAGAAAACTTGCTTAGTGATGATTTTTCCCTTTCAGCGGCCGGTCCAAACAAATGGCTCACAAGAAGCCCGCTTTCTGACTTTTCCCCAAAACAAATTTCCTAAAAAATTAGTCCCCAGACATAAGCACAATACAACATTTGTGGGATTTACTCAGGAATAATCAGGGGGAATCTAATAACATCCAAGGGGAAAAGCTCAAATCTTTATGTAAAAAAAGAACAAATATCCACTGATGAAACATTTAAGCTATTTTTAAAACCTTGCCAAATATTTGAGAGTTATAAAAGAAAAGAAAACAAAAAATATTAACTTTTTTGTTACAATCCATTATTTAAAAGGTTTTTTTCCAGTGTATCAGATTTTGATGCACACGATTTTGTCGTTCTAAATTATAAATATTTGTATTTTTTAAAGTAATATTCAGGGGTTTTGTTTATACTATTTGAATTTACGACGTTGATAACAAAAAAAATAGTTTTATTCAGAAAAACTTTTTAATTAGTGATCTTTGCATGAATGAAAAAAGGATCCCGGGGACGCAGACTTTTGCAGGTAAGTGGGTATATATGCTTCCCCTTTTGGTTTTTATTCAATTGAAGAATTTCGTTCGTTATTAACGACCTCCGTATTTTTTTTTTTTTTCCTCTCTTTCTTTCTTTCTTTTTTTTTTTTTTTTTCTACCAAACCTGTTATAAGTGGCTTTTTTTGAGTTTCTCAAAGTTGTTTTTAACTTGATATCCTACCACGAACATGATTACTTTGAAAAATTAAATGCATACTCTTGCCGGTAAAAATATAAGAAAGTTGTTTCAAACTTGAAGCAAATTTCTCGCCATCCAATTAAATAAAAATGTCAATGCTGGGCTTCACTTTTGACTCCCCTAAACCCAAACTGCATAAATGGTAAATCTTTTCGGCACGAACCCCCTGTTTTAAAAATTCTGCTAGCAAAAAAATTTGTTCAAAAAAAAAAAAAATTTTATTTTTTTTCTACCGTGCTATTTCGAAATCTAAAAAA
>BMAV01017517.1:0-17886 GCA_019973955.1 Trichonephila inaurata madagascariensis | reverse complement strand
TCCAAATTGGCTTTTTACTTGCGAGATTATTATGTATAATCTATATACAGTACACTTAAATTTATTATCCATAGAAGTCCAAGACTGTTTGACTGGGCTGTCATGTTCAATTGATTTTTTTGTCTCCTCATTTTTATTTTATTAGAGCTGGAATTTGCTTGTACCTTAATTCGTTTGGATTTTCTCTGATATTTCTCGAATAGTTTATAAATAGTCTCAATAGTTTTCCATTTTTTCAAGCTGCATTTTAATTATTTCACTTTTGTGACCCGATTTTTCCATTAATGTTCGGAAGGAAATTGATGACGGTACCAAAATCAGAGAAACTTGGCTTAAAATTGTCACGTGTTATCTGTTGTAGACGTAGTCGAGTAGTCAAGGTCGGTAACTCGTGGTTGCTGTTTTCAGGTTGAGAGTTCCAGTGTTAATACCACTGGAGCCTGTCTTGAAGACGAGCTGGTACGTGTAAAGTCTGTCGAAGCTCAAGTCATCATGTTTGAATTCTGTGGAAATGTGAAGAGGAAGGGCTCAAAATCCCTATTTGACAGTGGTTCCAAACCCCGAAGTCTCAGGTGGAATAAAAAAAAATTGCATCCTTTTTTATCAATCATTTTTCCACAATTTGTCAATATCACCTTCCACACAGCAATCCAAAAAGCGTGTGGAAATTCAAGCTATACTTATTTTCAGTTGTAGAAGTCAGTTGTTTTCTGTAAGGTATCCTACTAGGTTGAAAAGATTTTAACTGTTAGGCATATTAAAAAAAAATATATATAAGTATTGAGAGGAAGAAGAAGAAACTACATATAAAATTGGGGAATCTTAAGTTGTTTTTCAAACATTTACTTTATTTAACTTATACAACTATTTTTTTAAATGTGTCTTTTAAAGAAAGAAACTATCACAATAATTTCTGCACACACACACACACAAAAACAAAAAACGGGATATCTCAAAAATCACCGAATCAAACTCAATGAAATCTATAGCACTAATGTAATAAGCTTTTAGAATGTAAACAAACAGTATGTTTTAATATTGATTGCATGTTTTAAAATTGAATCATATTTTACAGCGATTTTTATCTTAGAACATAAAGTAATTTTGACGAAAAATCATGAATGTCAAATTCGAATGCTTATAAAAGGTTTATTTCTTAAAAATTTTTTATCCTGCAGCTTGTGATACTTCAGATGGACCAAGAAGTATACCAATTAAATTAGAATTAAATTATGTCCAACGTATTTCTATTTATGTTGTTTTCTTAACATTCTAAAATTTTATAAAAATAATATTTTTTTTTAAAAAAAAAATGGTGAAACCTATTATTTATTTAACAATTATGATTCTTTAAACCTAGTATGTTCTTTAAAACAATAAAAAATTTGAAAATCATTCTTTGAAAAACTTGTTTCCGAACCTGGTCGGAATTGTTAGTGTAAATATCTGAATATAGTTTGATATCTTTTAAATCTCTAACAGTATACATAACTAAAGACCTACTAAAGAATAGCAAAAACTAATTATTATCACTGTAATCAATACATTATAAATTTATGATTAAATTTGTTCACACTCATGGCTTCCATTTCACCTACATCTGTCCCTTATAAGTTTACTTGTTGAGTAGAAAAAAAAAACATCTATGGAACAGTAAAAATTTCGATTCTTCCGTGGGTGCACTAACGAAGTTTCTGTTCTGAAACTGACACGTGCCAATTTATTACATTCTAAGAGGGAGGGTGGTAATGAAGTAATGATGAAGGAGGGGACTGCACCCAAAATATTCTTTTAAAATAAAGTTTTACTTTACTTTTTTAATCTCTTAAACACCTCTTTTTTCTTTGATGGTTCTTTTATTTATCATATTCATCGCAAAGGAATGAAGAATGAAAAAATGGTTTTTTTCGAGACATTCCGTATTTTTTATCGTTCCTCCACCCTCAATCTCGAGGTTGTTATTTTTAGCTGTTTATTTTGAGACAATTAATCTCCTCTCAGTTTCTTGACAAGTTTTTTTGAAAAAAAATGTGCACTTTTTTACCTCTGATTTCTTAAGAATTATTTGGGGGAAGAAACGATGTGTGGGAGAGAGAGTAAAAATATTAAGAAATAAATATTGATCTGTGGGGAATATTTGTTTCTAAATTACAGATCCCAACGTAAGCTTTTGAAGAAATTGATGCATTGAAACCCGTATTACTAATTTACCCACTCACTAATATAAAATGAAACTTTATTATTTTTTAAAAATTTCTTATACAAGGAGATATTTAGTTTGTAGTTAGAATTTATGACATAAATAAAAATTCTTATTAGTTGAAAATAACTAATCTGAATTATTTTCAAAGCTAAGACTAGTTATTTTTCTCAGGTTATCAATCAAATTTATATAAAGGAATTTTCAAGCACTCATGAATATAAGTTTCAAATATATTACAAACCTGTAGTAAATCTTCGTCTAGAAATTTTTGACCTCTTATATAATAAGCATTTTTCGAATTTCTTTTGTTTTCATAAACGTTTTATTTTACAAAGCTTATGGAAATCGTAAAATATCATTTATTATTCAAATACTTGCCACAAAATCGTATTTTATTTTTCAAAAAAATTATATTATTGGTTTAATGATATCTATAGGAAGTCGCTTAAAACCATTTATAACATTATACTGAATTTACTTTATCAGAATCACAAAATTCATCATGGACCTACACAATCAATACAATAAAATACAATATATACAATATATACAATAATATACAATATATACAATAATATACAATAAAAATGAATATAATATTAACATTGAAAAATGATGGTTTTTATAAGAAAAATGAATAAAATTTAGTTCTCACTTTTATAAGTTATTTCTTATGTAATGAATTTGTGAAGTCAATTTTAAGGTCATATTTCCGTATTGATATATTTAGTATATTCGGGACTATACCTTAATTATATATTTATTTCATTGAGGCTCAAATAGCTGAAAACAGAAATATTGACACTCAAACGTGTAAACAATTTTCAATAAAACATTAAAATTCAATACAGTATTATGCTTGAAAATTACATTTATATTTCCCTTTGTTTTTAAAAATATTGGCAGACATATTAACACGATTTTGTATTTTAATATGAATTTTTTATAAAGAAATACATTACAATATTCGTAATTTTTAAATAAACTCCGATTAATAAGTTGCTTCAATTAAGAATTTTTTAATGGTGATACATATAAATATTCATAAAAGAATCTGAAATTTTTTGTAATGGTGCTGAAAAACCTATTGATATTCGAAGAGTTACAATAGAATTTTTTCATCAAAAAGTCGAATAAAAATATTTTTCATCTAACAATTTAAAACAAATAAAAAATTTGTAAAGTTTTGATTGAGGATCTTTTCCAAATATAACATGTTATCTAATGAAGAAAGAATATGATAAAAGTTTAAATATCACTGTAGATTTAACGAATACATAACATGATTTCCAGTATTTATTTTTATAATGATTTAAAATATAAAACCAAAAATTATTTTCTGTATAAGAATAGAAAACGTTTAATGTCTCATATTAACAGATGCATTCAACATTAAAATTACTTTTATTTTTTACAAAAAAAACTATAATAAAGTTTAACACTTCGGAAATTGATAAAAGGTTGGATGAAAAGTATTGAGATATTTAATATTAAAACCTAATTTTTTTTTCGATAACTGTAAATACGAAAATTCAATCCCGTGTGATATAAAAAGTAAAAATGCTGTAGAATAGTAAATACAACAGCATAAAATATATAGAAAAAAAACCCAGCTATCTAGTTTCAATTCATTTGGGAATTAATAAAACATTCCTACTTTGCTTTGCATTTAACTAATTCCTTTTTAAACTCTTTTTTTCCCTCAAAGACGAATAACATTTGCATCCATTTATCCTTTTAGACTGTTTTTCTTAATAGCATTCTGCATAGCTTATCTTAAAAAATTCATTAGACAAGTCAAAGTAAAAGCTTTACATAAACTTTGATTTATTAAGTTCTTTTTATCAAATGATTTATTAGCCGTTTATGTCCTTTGCTTAAAGATTAAAGCACTACTGGTTCTTATTTCAAAAAAATTAAATATATTTTAACTAAGAAATCGTAAAAAACTATGTAGAAAAAGTAGCTACTTACAAGTCAATTATTTTTGTTGTATTTAAGTTGCCACTAAGGGTAGGAAAAATGTGGAATGGCAATTAGTATTGAATTTGAAAGAGTAAAATTAAGATAAGTAGAAATAATATTTATTTGATATTTTATTTTGTTGTAAAGAAAAAATTTTTTTTATATATTTCTATTTTCTTCTAACCAAACATTCCTTCCTTTGATTTTCTTTTTTTTTTAATCAGAAAATTTAAAGATAAAAGTATATATAACGCTAGATTTATTTTTATCGTGCATAAAACCTTTATTTCTAATCATAGGAATAACACAAGATCAAAGGTGGACAATTGTTTTTGTACGAAAGTCCACATTGGGAAAGCACAAGTTAGCGAGGTTAGTGGAAGAAAGCACCTTTTTTTTTTAAAATAATTGTAGTCATCATTTAACTTTGAATTTCAGGGAAAATATAAATTAAACTGTAAGAAAATACATACAAGTAAAATGAAATTGTGGCTGTTTTATTCAATTTCAGTGAATATTAACGTCGCACTGTCCAGCTACACGAGAGCTTTGGACGACGGACCACGTAATTTTGAACCATGGTCAAGTGACGTGGACGACACCTGAGATGACACCCCACTCTCCTAACTACTACACCAACGGGTGGACGTTTGAGCTCTCGACAGATTTAACGTGCATCGCTTCCCTACACGGTGGGTCTTTAGTGGTACTGGGCTCGGACTCGTGACAAGGGCGGCCACGATCCGATACCTTGAATACTCGGCTACCGCGGCCACATAGTATAGTCTTGGATAAGAACAGAAAGCCACATTTTGTTCAATATATTGGCCGTGTCATTTCCTGTCATCTGTAGCTGCAAGCACATTTGATTTTAGAATTACTTTAATGAGACATGTGTACCCTATCACGCTTCAACATCATTTCTTTAAAATTGGGAGTGAAATTGCTTGTAACCTTGCATATTATTCTGATTGGTCAAACTTTCTTATATTGTAAAAATGGCAACATGTATTCAACTTAAAATAAATCACCAACTCCCTACCTAATGTTATGCAATGTTATATAATGTATTTTTCACTCTGTTCTTATTACAAATACAAGGCATGCTCAGTTTTTTATTAATAATTTTTTTCTATTTTTTGAATTAGACCTTTTTTATATAGTATCCCAATTAGTATAAGTTCAAAAATATATATAATCTAATTCCTACATTACTTAATTAAAATCAGTTGATAATGTCTAGTTTACATTCCCAAAAGTTCATTTAACAAAAGTTTTTCTAAGTGTTTAAAGTAGGGTTTTGAACTGGAACTGAACTTTACCGAAAACCGGGAAAAAACCATTATTGTGGTCAAAAAGAAAACCGGAACTGAACCGTAAAAAGTATCGGCTTATTTCGGTTCTATGTATATACAGTCATTTTGTATAACTACAACCAACTTATCAATATATTCTTATCAACCATATAATTACCATCTTTACATGTCAACTATATAATAACATTTTTATTTTATAGAGACTAATATTTTTAGTACGAAAAAAGAAAATACAAAATTAAAATTATTCATTTGGAACTGAACTTAAAACCATTATTTTCGGCAGAACGAAACTCAGAATTGAATCAATTTAATTTTTCGGTAGAAACAGTTTAATTTTTTTGAACAAAGAAAAATAAATGTACATAATCTATCAATTAATTCACTAAAGTAATATTAAAGATGTTATATATAAATACTGAGTATCTTATTGATGTGCTTGTAGAGTGAATTATGAAGATAAATGATTGAATAATATGATTTATGAACGCATGATTCAAGATTTTTAAATATTTAAATGCTTCTATCATTAATATATGTTTATCTCTGTTTCAAAACATTGTCATTAACTATAATAAAGCAGAAATTGATCTGCTAATGACCACAATGAGTTGATAAAAAGTAATCTTTAGAAAGCATCACAATGGCAAACCGAAACATTTTTGATGTTCCATTTATTTTCCCCTTTTATATGAATTTATTAGAGTAAGAGTTTATACATTAGTAGTAGCTGCATATTAACTTTTTTAAATTGGTGTCTTGTATAAAGATTTATTTGCATATTAATTAGTATTCTTAATTTTAAACAAAGTTTACAAATTTCCAAAGTTTCGAATTGCATTAATTTTTTTCAAGATAATCAAAGAATTCTGAAAATGAATGTGTAAGTTAATATTTCCTTAATCTTCCTCAGGTAAAATTTGTGTATATAATTTTCTTCCCAAAGAATGGTAAAAAGATTAAGCTTAAAAGTTAATAACAATTTTTGTAGGATATAATTAATTTCTAATTGGTGTTTTTCGAAAACTGAAAGATCATCACAGAATACTTTCCTTGAGGTAAATGTTCATTAAAACTTGTTCCTCGAAAACTGGATACCTTATTTTTTAAAATATTTAAATAAAGAGAGATATTTTTTTTAGAGTTTGAAAGAATTTAATAATTTAGTTGAATAAAATAAGGTTTAATGAGAGATAAAATAACATTGTGACTCCAGCAAAAGGCTATTGGGAAATATAAATTTTAAATTACTAAGGTATCCGAAAACGTTCAGAGTAGTTTATAACAAATTAGCTCATTTAAATATTATAAATGCTTTTTAGGATTCATTACCAATAAATAATAATATTTAACTAATAATTTTTTAAATAAGCTACCTAAATTTTACAAAATCACAATTATAAGTGAAATTTTAGCAGTACTTTTGAAAAACTTCAAATTAATTAGAGAAAAAAAGTAATAAACTTATATTAATAAAAGTATTGCTAAAACAATTTAGATTTTATCAAGAGAATGTACTAAAATTTTAATGATTTATTAAAATTTGTAAACTTAACAGCAGATTGAGTAAACATTATAAGAGATATTCTTTATGAGACCATTTTTTGAATAACAAAATATAACTCAAAAAGTATTCATACAATAAGAAAAATATTAGAACATCATCCAGAAAATAATATAAATATCTGTTTCAAAAAGTATTTTAGAAATACATTTGTAACATTTTGAGTTATCAGACTCGCCATGATAGATTTTAAGCAATTCAAATGCCCACTCCTGGTAGATCAAAGACCCACTTTTTCGGTTTTTGTAACTTGGCCTCTAGGTAGCGTAAATACAAAACAAAGTATGTTTTGCAACGCCGAAAGATATTTCTATTCAATAACATAAAAAACAAAAATATGTGCACTGACCGAATTTGGTTAGTTTCAACGTGTTCGGAAAAATTGTCACATTTCTAACTCGTCCATCAATTAAAAATTTGAGGTTTGGAGTTGATTTGGCAAATATTTTTGCAAAGAACTTTTTTGCTCTCTGAAAATATTTGAAACCCAACATACTACATCAGGTTTGCTTAAATTTCACTATTGAAACCCATTTATAAAATTTTCTCAGAAACTATTGCATTAGACAGAATAATTAAGGTATAAGCAAATTTTCAATAATCCTTTTTTAACTGACTTTAAACATTGATAAATTTAAAACTCTTCAACTACTCCCCTGCCCAATATTGCTTCCTTTGAAATCGTTCCAGAATAAACAAATACGATAAAATATATAATCATATAAATATTCTATAAATATTTTAATCTTAGTCACATCACATAATAGTTCTATTTTTTAATTAATTAGTTATGACATTGAAATGAATATTTATTTGATGTTTTATTCGTGTCATGGTTATTACCTAGAGAAGAGGTGACCAAATAGTGACCAGTGGGCCACATGCGGACCGTAATGAATTTGTGTAGCCTGCCAACACAGTCAGGAAACCAAATAGACAAAAAAATGTGCTCTGCAGGCTTCTCTATCTGGTCGATTGTTGATGACAATCGAGATTAGCGTAGACATAAGCAACACAATGTTTATTAACACAAGTCAACATGACCCATGTGCTTATGATTTAAGGTATCCCAATACGTTCGGAACAATGATTTTAAAACAGCGCATAAATGGAAAATTCCCATGATATTAAGTATCACTTAGATTAAAATACACGTTAATAAAATTCTTTTAAGAATATTATTACAATAAAAAATTATTTAAATGCAATGTTTTGGCAAAAAATTAATTTAGAATAACTTATTTTCAAAAAGTTCTCCTTTTTATGAAAAATTCTTTTATAATAATAATATTTTGCTTATATAAACTAAAGACTTCTCCAGAGTTCCTGAACTAGGATTTTGAAAAGTTCACATTATTTTTAGACTTACTACCAATTGAAAAACTTATTTACGTTTTTTTTTTCTTAAAATCTCTCCCTTCTGTGGGATTTAAATATGGATAAATCCACTTCTAATTTATGTATTTCAAAACTCCTAGTTCAGACCTTCGGGAGAAGTCATTACTTTATATAAGCAAAATATTATTATTACAGAAGCATTTTTCATGAAAGGAGAACGTTTTGAAAATAGGTCATTCTAAGTTAATTGTTTGCCAAAATATTGCATTTAAATAATGTTTTATAATAATAATATGTTTAAAACTATTTTACATATGTGTTCTAATCTAAGTGGCACTAAATATAAATATTATTTATTTATACACTTTTGCAAAATCATGATTTTGAATGTCGTTCTATACCTTAACAAGTGAGTGAGTAAGTTAATACTATTTACAAAACAATCCAAGTACAGTCGAACCTCTATATAACGAAGTCGCTAAATCCCGGAAAATAGTTCGTTACATAGAGGTTCATCTTTTAACATACTTTATATAAACCACATAAAACAAATTTTAAATTCATAAACACTATACATTAAAAAAAGTAATTATTCGCACGTTTTTTTTAATTAATATATGTTTTATATATATCTTAGCCGTCCAAAAAGAAAGAAAGAAAGAAAAACTGCAAGAAAAACAAGTAAAAAGAATGACAAAGAATTCACTGTATTTTCAATATTAAGAAAATAATTTTATATATACTAAAAGTTATGAATTTTAATTACAATTTATAATTTAAAGCAAACAAGTGATATGAAACATACATTATTTATAATTAGAACACGGGACTGAGGATGAAAGAGGGTATCGAAGATGTTTCTAATAAATTGGACAATGGGATTTAAAGGTTGTTCTTGGATTTAACATCCAGAACTCTATTGCTCTCGGCATGTTAGGATCTAATAAAACTAGTTCAAGATTTATGACCAACATAAAATGTGTCAAAAGACAATAACTTAATATTTTTAAGAAATACTTGAAAAAAGGGAGAACAAGAACTGAATCACAAAAGAAAAAGTTCGTTATATAGAAAATGCACTTCGTTATACAGAGGTTTATATTACGAAGAAAATCGTGAAATGGTTTTTAAGGGTCTGGGGAAAACGTTCGCATGTAGAAGTTCGTTATATAGATGCTCGACTGTATTTATACGTGTAGATCGTCCTGGGTGTTTTTATTTTATCTTTATTTTACTTCACAAGTTGCGATTGATATCACAGTGTCGCCACATTTTCTATATTTGAGTTTACATGTACTAGTGAGTAAAGCTTTTCTTGCAAGAAAATTAACAAGAGTAAACATAGATGCAAGTTCCTCCAACTTTTTCCCATGTGATGCGAATTTTAAAAAATCTCATTCCTGAATTCAAAAAAAAATTATATAAACTTGTAATAGGGTACAGCTGTCTCATTAAACTGGTTCTATAGATACTAGACTGATAGCTATAGATATGATATCAGCACAATAAATAAATTGAATGAAATTACTACTATAACATACTAATTGATTTTTCAACTCCTACTATGAACTCATACTCTCTATTTATTTATTTATTTGTTTTATTTATTTATCTTGGTAGAATTTTCAATCGTTAATAAAATACATTTTAAAAACGCACAAATTTAACTGAAATTTAATGACATGATTATTTTGGGTGACAATACAATAATTTAATTACAATATATAAAAATTAATTATTAAAACGAATTATTTAAAAAAATTTCAAATACAGCCACGTTGGCGACTTAGGTTTTTTTTTTGGGGCTTGTGTCAAGACTTAAAAATTATTTTTTGGTTTTTTAAAATTCAGTTGAACGAAATTTTATATACACGATTTTTTTTTAAAGACAATACGATACTTTAATGTAATTTAAAAAATTAATTCCATTTAAAGTTGTGATTCTGTCCTATTTATATACATATTTATAAATTGTAACTATTCTAATAAAAAGCTAAAATAAAATTTTTTTTTTTTTTGATTAACAAGGAGGAGAATAAGGAAATTCATTTCGGGGCGAGACTTGGTGTAATATAGTATTCCTTTAGGGTGTTCAGCCCTTAATGTGTAATTCCGTCGAATGACCAATCAATTCGGAGAAAACAAAGGTCGAAATTCATGCTTAGCTTTTATACAATTAAGTTTCATTTTATTTCACCGGTCCAGTGGCTCGGTTGGCTAATCGTCTGCTTTGAATGCGGGTGGAACCGAGATCGAATCACGCGGAAAACTTTTTTTCTTTCAATTCCTTTAATTATTTCTTAAAATTAAATAAATTATTTATGAAAGGTTTATTAAATATTGAATGATATTTTACATTTTATAAAGTAAAAAAATTACTGTAATTAAATAAATATTTATATAAAGTTTAACAAATATATTTTTATATAAATAAATAATATTTATAATAAAATATATAATAAATATTAAATAAATTTTTTAATAAAAATTATTTACAAATGATTTTATGATGTGAAGTATAATATATACTATAAATGAAAAAAATTTTATATTTTAATATAAAAAAAATTTATAAAATAATTTTTATTGAATTAATTTTTTTTTTATATGAAATACTTTAAAAAGTCCTTTTTAAATAATTTTTAAATTTAAAAGTAGTTTTTAAAAATAATTTCAATTGATTTTATGAAATTTTTTAAGTTTGGATAATTTTAAGAAATTTTTAAATTTTTTAAAATTTTATGTAATTTTATAATTTTAAGTAATTTTAATTAAAATTTATTTTAAAAAATTTTTTAATTCATAAAATTTTAATTCATAATAATTTTAATTAATAATTAATTTTAAAAAAAAAAGTATTTTTTTTTTTACTCTAAAAAAATACAAAATAATTATATAAATGTCATTCAATATTTAATAAACCCTTTTCATAAATAATTTATTTAATTTTAAGATATAATTAAAGGTTGAAAAAAAAAAAGTTTTTACGTGATTCGATCTTGGCCCCCTTCCCCGCATTTCAAACGACGTTTGAAACACCCAGGGGCCCGGTAAAAAAATGAAACAAAAAAAAGCAAGCATGAATTTCGAACACTTTTTCTCCGTTGACGGGCCCATTGACGGAATTCTTTAGGGTTAAACCCCCAAAAAGGGGCTACTTCAACCAAGTCTTGCCCCGAAATAAACCTACTGCCCTTCTCTTGAATGGAATTGACTATCTTATTATTTTTTTTAATATTACTTGTTGTGTTGTACAATTTATACCTTTTCTGAGACGCAAAGTTAACTAATGGAAACAATCATTTTAAATAGAGGTGAGCCGCCAGGATCCTCCGTTTCCACAAAGTGGCCCTCAATTCGAAACAATTGCCCTCCCTTGATCTAGGAGTTATCTTGTCCTAAAAAGTGTCATCAAGAGAGAGAGATTTAGAGCATTTCGATGAAAACTCGAATACACAATTCGTGCCATATATTTCCATATCTAAGTAATCTATAAAACAAGTAAACTAAAGGATTCGATAGATTCAAATATTTAGGTAATATAACCATATAGCTCCTGTTAGCTAAAAATCTAACAAATTATTGGATAGCCACTTTTTTGTTGATTACATTTTTTTCGGCAGTCAAAAATTGAACGAAGCTAAGCAATTATTTTATTACATTAAAAATTTCTTCACCCTCTCAAAACAAAAAATATGGGTAAAAAAAGGAGCGGAATAATGGAAGGTTGTATCTGATTCGATTTTTCTTTGATCCCCTTATCATTTTGACCCCTTTCTTTAACTTTAAACGGAAGAATAAAGGATTGAATATATCCCTAAATCAAGGCTTCAGATTCCAGCTTCACCAGTCAAGGTGGTTTTCTCCAGATCTCTTATCTCCGGGATTTTTTATTTCCCAATTTCTTCAAGGAGAGAAAAAAAGGAATGGAAAGGAAAAATATCTGTTTGGAAGAAGGGTGAAAATAAAAAGAAAGAAAAACAACATCGTGGGGAAATCCGTATCGAGCTCATAGAGTTGGATGAAATTGTTGAATCAGCGAATACTTTCTACGAAAGGAAGTTTGAAGATCCCGATCTGGCGCTATCAGATTTGATTGAAATTCCTTTCCTCCCTGCAAGAATTTTGCTCAATCTACAGAGATGGTGGAACAGGTTATAAGCTTTATCATTTTTTTTCTTTGTGTTCTATCTCTTTTTGTGATAGCTACCTTTTGCCCCCATTTCTTTCAGAATACTTTTTATGCACCTACTCTGAACAGTGCGTAGTAATCTGGAGTTTTGATATGGATATATTTTTTTTTCCAGATTTTTTTTTAAAAAAAATTTGTACATGTGTGCTAATTGTAACCGGTTCTATTCTCTATTCTTTCCATTCTTCTTAATTCTACAGGGATCCTTAAACTGTGGTTCTCGAACCTCCGGGTGTTTTCTAGAGGGTTCGCAAAGATTCGAACCAGAATCGAGACAAGATTTCAAATATTACACCTGATATAACATAATCTATAAAAAAGAAATGCAACGCAGTCCTTCTTATTAAAAATTTTTAGTTAACACAGTTAAGAACATTATTTATTTTAAATATCCATTTTTTAATATTTTTATATAGTAAGATGTCTGTTGTTTTTTTCAAAGGAGAAAACAGAACTATAAAAAAAATATGTATGTAAGTAGCAGAGGCATCTTAAGGATTATTGAGGAACCCTTACATCACTCATCCTTGTGTTGGAAGTCAGGAAGGGGTTTTTAAGTCATGGTGTCTGAGAGGTCAGGCTAAAACGTAAAAGGGCGCCATGGCAATTGAAAGTTTAAGAACCGCTGTTCTAGGGTAAATACTTTCTTATCGTTACATGATTATAAGACTACTCTCTGTTAAGGAGCCATGTTTTATGTTAGGGGAACAAGGTACAATTTACACAATTTTTTTTAATTAAAAATTTTCATATTTTTTTTTGGTTGCATCCTATGTTAAACAGATTTTGTGCTCGAAATTTCAGTAAAAGCTAACCATTTAATTTTTTAAGGGAAAAATTTGAAACGTATGAAGTGAGTTTAAAATGCTACTCCTCCTACAAAAATGGACGTACATATATAAATTTGAGTTACAAGTACGTCAAACTATGTATAACAAAAGTTGGTATAGGGTTTGCGATAATAGGATTGACATTCGTACAATACTTTTTATGAATGCTTATTGAAAATTCATTAAAAAAAATTTTAAATTATTTTAAAAAAATAAGTATTGCTTTGATTGAAAAATGCATACCAATATTTGTTCCATGTACTATTATCAATAAGTGAAAAAAAATCCAAGTATTTGTCACAATAGGAAAAAGGCCTTATTATTTTAAATAAAGATAAACTACACTGGTGTGCAAAACTTAAGCAACAATGTAAAAATTTAGCAGATACCATGAAATTTTGGGGAAAAAGGGGGTCTGAGATCGTAGGGGAAACGTGTCAGTAGAAACGCGCGTATGCAAATATCAGGAACAAAACGTCAGAAGCTTGAAAGCATTCCAAACCACAGGTACAGCTGTTAGGGAAAGGGTTGGGGTGGCGCCCCGGGCGCAACGCAGGGGGTGACCGAAAAATCTCCTGCAGGCGAAAAAAAATCGACAGAAGTCGCAAGCGCCATTTTGCTTTCTAAAGCAACAAGGTCGCGGAGCGGGTTTTCTGTGGCCAGACGCCTTTACAAAGGGGAATGCGCCCGCCGTCCGAACGCTGCCTCCCGTTGAAAGATGGCCACCGAAGCCACCGTTTACAGTGGACCAGAGAGCACAAAAACGGGACAACTGATCAATGGAGTCGTGTCCTCTTTACGGATGAGAGTCGGTTCAGTACCGAGCGATTCTCAACGCGTTTTGATTTGGAGAGAAATCGGGCCCCGGGTTTTTATCCCAGTAACATCAAGGAAAGACATCGTTACGGTGGTCCTGGAGTTCTTGTCTGCTGGTATTATGCTGAACGGCGGAACTGAGCTCACATTTTCGACAGAGGGTCTGTAACCGGGGATCGCGATTGTGGGAGGTACTTCTTCCCCATGTATTTTTTCCGAGGTGCCATTGGCCCAGACTTTATTTTTATGGATGACAATGCACGGCCACATCGCACTCTTGCGTTGAGGAGTTGCTGGAAAGTGAAGATATCACTCCAATGGATTGGCCAGCGTGCTCACCAGATTTAAATCCCATCGAACATGTGGGATGCTTGGGAGACGTATGCCACATGCCATCATCCGGAGAACAACCAACAACTCAAGCAGATGCTGATTGTGGAAGGCACCTTACCTCAAGAAATGCTGCACCAGCTGGTTCTGAGTATGCGGAGACGGTGCAAAGTAACCATTGTAGTAAGGGGGGCATATACCATATTAAGGAACATCTGCTTGTTGTTCTTCCTTTTGGGATAGACAATCATGAGTCAGATACATGCATTCAATAAAAGCTTGTTTTTGTTTTATTCCATTTCCGTATGCGTTTATTCCCTTTTCGTGTCGATGCTTTCTTCATCCTTACGTACATAATACTCTCCTCATTTCAGAATTTCATGCTCTCAGATGATTTTTCGTGAAGTTATGGCAATAAACCCACCTGTTGCTTAAGTTTTGCACACCAGTGTAGTTATTTTATCATTCCGATATAAGACAGTTATAAAGTTTTCATTTGCCTTTGAGATGTGAATAAAAACAAACGTAGAAGTTATTACAGATTAGCTTTTTCTAAAAGTAGAGCTTTCAAATTTTGTGAGTTTCTAGAAAAGTATATTAAAAATAATTTAGGCTAAAAACATTTGATTTGATTTTTTGAACAATTTTTGTCAATTGAATTGTATTGTGTCCTCTTAATGAGTGAGTGAATATTAACGTCGCACTATTCAGCTATACTAGGGCTTTTGGTGACAGAACTCGAAATTCTAAACTTTGGTCAAGTAAAGAAAACGACAACTGAGCTGGAACCCCGTCACCTAACTCAGCCCACGGGATGACGTTTGAGCATCAACAGATTTAATGTGATTTAATGTACCCCCTACACGGTGGGTCTTCACCGGTACTAGGCTCGAACTCATGACACGCCGGCCACGAGTCCTTTACCTTGACGGCAGCTTATGTTAATGAGAGTTGTTATTTAAAGTCAAGTGAAAAGAGAATTCAGATACAGGTTGGAGTTTTTTGTATGCTGAATCAATGAGGATAGAATAATAATCGCTGGAATTACCGTAGCTCAAGAGAAAAGATCCAACAGGTTAATTTAGAACTCTTATCCGTGAGCAAGGATTCACTGTAACTAACCCCTTAACTCATACTTATTTTGAAAAAGCCGACGAAAAAAATCAGTTATTTAAAAAAAAATGTTTAAGAAAACACATTTTTGAACGTTTTTCTTGGACCAAAATAAAAAAAAATACATAAAATAAATCAAAATTTTTATTTTCATTTTGGATTTTGATCCACATTCCAGATAATATTACAATCTTGTACGTAATTCTTCTTTTATTTTTTATTATTATTATTTTCCTTTTCGAATAGCTGTTTAAAAAAAAACATATTTCTTCAATAAAAATATTTATTAATACTTTGGTCAAAAGAAATAATAATATTAGTAGTAGTATTTGTTTTAAAAAATATTCAAAATTTTCCTTTCTCGGATATATTTGGAACAAGGTGCACACCATAGCCAAACATTGCTATTATTATGCATGCAATGACTCTCTTTTCTATTCCTCTACTATCCCTTTCAGCAACACACATATCTAAGTGTATTGTACCACTCACTTTTCATGATGCTGGTGGAACAAATCTGTGGAAATGACTTTCCGGTAGTCGTAGAATTTCAGAAGATTTTTGTCTGCCTGATACATACACACACACACACACACACACACATATATATATATATATATATATATATATGTATGTATGTATGTGTGTGTGTTTAAACGTACATATATGTATAGACTTTATATTATTCTATCATAATCTATTAACTGTATGCGCGGTACTGATATTCCTCTGTTGTATTTGGCGGGAAACATAACAAGCTGATATACTCCCGAAGTAAGTCTTACTATTTACTTTATTGCATCGACTTTAAATCTATACTATGAATACTTGGTGTGAATAATATGGTGATTTTATTTGTAATATTTAAATTTCTCCTAATATTATTCTTTCCTTTTCCCCTTGGCACATTGTATAGACAAATTACAGATGAAGGTTGGCTAGCCCTAAAACTTGTTAACACCTGCAATCTTAGTTCCTAAGGCCAGGAGTTTGTTATTGTACTACTGTGCCTAATATTTCCTATCTTGGGAAATTGTTATACTTAGGTTATATAGCTTTTATATATATATATATATATATATATATATATATATATATATATATATATAAATATATATATATATATATATATATAATAATATATATATAGAGTTAGGTTATAGCTGTATTACATGTTTGGGATATATTTACTAAAATATTTCATATATATATAATATATATATATATATTATATATATATATATATATATATATATATATAAATATATATATATATATTATATATATATATATAATTTTTATTATTATATAGTAATATATATATATATATATATTATTTTATATATATAAATATATATATAACTTTTTTTCAAACCGTTTTTGATTTGTAATGATCCTGGCCTTCAGGACTCGCGCGTAAATAATTACTGGCTACCTTCTCGATGGAAATTCTCGTAAGCTTGTGTTTTTAAAGTTATTTTATGTCAGAATTTATCGAAGGATATCTTTCCACCAATTATAGTCTTCGACCACATAGGTCAAGGGGATTTGTCATTTCATATAAATATCCAAGGCTCTGGAAAATCTCACTCTTTCACTCTTTCAACGCGAGTGTATCTTTGTGTTGTGTGTTTTTTGGGCTAAGTGTTGTGTTTAAGATATTTATATGTTTGCGTCTTTATTATGTGCAATAAACCGTAGCACCTAACGAAATACCCCTTCATCAATAATATCAATGCAACAAAGAAACATCAATAATTATTCATCTCTATGAACCTCAAGGAATGCATAACCAATATGCACGTATATGTCTCATATATATATTTGCATCGCTATGATAACTCTGTATAAGTTCTTTCTACTATTTTGCTACTTTTCTTTTCTTCTTATCTAAATATTTTCTGAACTTATCTGAATTTTTTTTATACAAAAAGAGTGATGAATCTATCCTAGTAATTCAAATATTTAATTGCTGAAAGAATAAAAGGGACGATAGGTCACTAAAGAAAATTTGTGTTAAATCAATTGGGGTATAAGATTTTCCAAAAATAAGGAGGTCGATATTTGTAGTCTTCTTATAATCCGTGCATCTCGTTGCTGTCCCACGTATATTGCAGACATTGAGACATTCTCTTCTTGTTGAAATTAATTGAATCATTGTTGCTAATTTGTGATATCAATAAAAAAGATTGTTTTGGGTTATAGCTAGTGTTTCTTCC
>BMAV01017515.1:0-34749 GCA_019973955.1 Trichonephila inaurata madagascariensis | reverse complement strand
GAGGATAAAAAAAAACCATATGCTTCAGGAAAGTACTAAAAAAGTAAAGGCTCAATAAATCACAAATTTTTAATTTAAAGTCTTTTTTCACAAAATGTAATATGTTTCACTTTATGTACCTTTTTCACAAACACTACTTACTTTATAATCTTAAGGTTTTCAGTGAGCATACCTTTTAACATGTTTATACATTTTAATGAAAGGAATTAGATATATCTAGCAATTCCTTTTTAAATTAAATTTTTTGGGAAAAAAGTGAACATTTTTTTTTAAATTTATAATTAGTTTAATTTTGTATAAAAATTCAGAACCCTTCGTTTAAGTTTTGTTGACATATCTACTGTACAATTTTTATCCATGAGAAGTAATTAGTTTCTGAGAAAACGGTGCAGAAACTTGCAATTTAATGTAGGCTGCTATGGACGTGCCGGGCCCCCTTAACAAGTGCATTTTATCTAATGTGCAAATAATTCTAGGCATTATGTAGATTCATTTATATATTGTAAAACCGAAAAATACTTTCTTTAAAAAATCAACCAGTTTATTTCCAGATTAAGTATTTGAAGGGCACATTAACTTCACTTTAATAGTAATGTAATAATTTAAAAATACTGTAATTCCTTAAAACATAAAAACAAAAAGTGTTTTAATAGCTACTTCTAAAGAGATAAATCATCCGATTTAATCATTTTTATAATTTTTTATTTGACACATTTTTCTATTACTAAAACTTAAAGCAGCTCTATGTTTAATTATATTCACACAGAATAATGTAGTAAGCTCGTATCTTTTATATTTAGAAAACCACACGATTAGTAATTCTTAGAGGAGAAACGACTGAATAAAACAAAATTCAGATAGAGTCTCAACAAAGAGTAAATATGAAAAGAAAAAAAAGTTATGTTGGTGAAAAGGAAAATAAAATGCATGGGCTTATGACCACACGATAGAAGTGATAACTTTAAATTTTGTAATGTTATTTCAGAGGGATTAGTTAGATGAATAAAAAACAAGAGGATATTTGTATTTTCCCTATAAAAATATTTATTCATATATCTGTACTCAAAAAGTAATATTTTTGTGTAAAATATTTATTTCTATTTAGGAATTAATTGTATTCTAAGAAGGAAACAATAGGTTTATGGTAGCTGAAATAGGTTTTAAATCCTTTAGATTCAAAAATTTTATTTAAATATCTATAAGAAAAACTCCGTCAAGCGTTGTTCCATACTTCCTCGTGTTTCATTTGGATCATTTGACATAATTAAATTGAATTTTGAATTTAAAAATCACCTAAAGGTTTTGATTTGTTTTTTGAAAACTTTACTTTAACCCTCCAAGCGGTCTGCACGTAAAATTCGGCCATTCCAGAGATGTTTTTTCTGCCTTCAAGCAAAATTCCCAAAAGCGGCGGTGCCGCATTCTTAAAAATATGGCTCAACCGCTTTTGAGAACCGAACCTGAAAGTAAAAAAATATTTGGTGCATTTTTGAAGCATCTCCAGAATGGCAAGTGCAGACCACTTAGAGAGTTAATATTCCCACTTAAAATCATAGGTAATTTGTTCAGAAGACCCGATCCAGCTATGTGAATTTTGGTTGTAATTTAACAATATTCAATTCTATCTATGAATTACTTTAAACAAAGGAATAGTAAGAGACAGATAGTTGATTTGAAAGAGAGGAATCTAGGTCAAAACCATTGAAAAGATTTAATCAAAAGATTTATACCACATAATCTCTGGCTTATACTAGCTCTTTTGTTATTGTATGGTAGTTTTGTACAAATAGATCCGATGCTGTTGCAAGGAAAGTCTTCTTAATTATGTTTTGTTTTCTTGTACTTAAATTTTTTATTGTGTTTCATTTTCTTTTTAGAAACTCAAAGTATATTTAAGTAATGTGATTAATAGAATTATTTGTTCATTGCTATTCCGACACGTTTACAAAAATAGATTTTTATTCTTAAGATAACTGCAATATTGCTAATGATATTTATACTATTTACTTAGTTCTATAAAAATTTGTCCTTTTTCTACATTTTATGTTTAATTTTAGTGTATGATTTCTCTTTCTCTCTAAGCGTATTTTTTAAAAATATTACTTTCATTTTCATGCTTATACAAGGATTAGAATAAATCTCGCATTCATTTCCGTAGAAAGAGGTGGCGGGGAGAGCCCCATTTAGATCGAAGCTAGAACTTTACTTTTACAGCGTATTGGTGGGGGGGGACAAGCTACTGCATTTCAGTTAGGCGGGGGAAACATCCCTCCTTTCCTTTTTAGGGGTGTATGTCCGACTAAATACTAAAAAAAACGATTGAACGTTACATACACGAGCGCGATGTTCATTCAAGTGCACTCTCCAGCATAATGCGCCAATAGAAGTTATCACTTCAATAATTAGACTTTTTCAAAGTTCCAGCTCTGTATAGAAATGTAAGTCGTGCTTAACATTTATTTATTTATCAAATACCATGCGATTGACCATCATGTCACTAGGCAATGAGCTCTCCAATATTTTCTTCACAATACTGTCTAAATTCTTAAGTGCAGAGCAGACGTCTAGATGAGAAACGTCCATGACTTGTCCAGAAACACAAAAAACGCAAAAGGGGGAGTAGGTCAGATGAAAAAGATACAAATGAGCATAAGGGTCCAGTCAATAATCTATTTTCATTTGTTGCACAAAAAAGGAATTCTGAGATGTATGAAAAATGAATAAAAAAAAGGGTTGCTTTGAAGATAATGCTTCCTCAATTTGTTCAATAAGACTTTTTATACTGCACTATATATTTAAAACATTGTATTTATTTTTAAATATGTTGTAACCATCACTTATTATTGTAATTCTTACGCATTATTGTCTGCAATCAATACCTTATTAAACAGTTGAAAAATTTCCCTGTAACTTTATTAAAGAGCATTTATCAAATAAACGTTTTAATCTTCTAATTAATTTTGAATTTTTAAAAAGGGGCTGTAAACACCATCTCTCGGAAATATAATTAATTCTGTTACCAATTTCATAGTTAACTAACCTCATATAAATCTTTGCCTCTTTTTCTCGCACGTATCAATTAAATGTCTTTTAACTTTTTAAGCAGCTTTTGTTTCGAATGATTTTCTAAATGAAAAAATCAAAATCAGAAGTTCAACATCATCTCTTTCAACGATTCTTATATCAACCAAAACTCTTCCCGTTTGATGCATCATACCGAATAGTTAATTATCGAATTATACTACGATTAGGTTTCGAATCCAGAGTAAAAGTAACCGTTATAAACATAAACGCTTACAGACAGTCAAGAGAAAGAATTCTCCAAACTCTCCAAATGAAAGACAACGAACATCATCATCGAAGCAAAATCATTCCAAGAGATTGTGTTATCTCATGTTATATAAAGTGAAAATGAAGTGCAAACACAATAAATATCTTTTTGATACACAGAATGACGGCTGCATTGAAAAAAGACTCATAACTCATGCAACTGTGCAAAATCATCACACATGCCTTTTTGTTAATTTTCTTTGATCATGTCCTTCCTCTAGACAAATGATATTCGACAAGACGAAATCTTGATGAATGAAATATAATATACTGAGAATGATATCTACGAATGAGAGAAAAATGAAACATTTTAGTGAGGCTATGTTAATCTACTTTTAGAAGTAAAATATTTAGGCTTCTTTGGAGTTTTAGCCCTTAATAAAAATAAAAGTCGTAGTTAACATAAACATTGTTAACGTTGCTATTTTAATATATTTTAAAGAGTCTTTCACCTTAATTCATATAATTTTTACGCATTAAACATACAGATTTCAAAAATACAAATTCATAGTGGTCCGATTTATTTCCTGCGCTGGAATCCTCTGTATAATTTTACATATCATAAAGGTATTTCAAATTGAAAAGATCATAAGAACTTTATTATTTCACGTTGAAAATATTAATAATCTCCGATTTTCTCTTCAATCGTAAACAAGCGTAAAACAAAGGTTGAAATTAAAATTGGTTAAAGACAGACTCTTGTAGAGGAATTTATTCACACCAAGGCGTGAATGCGGACGGTCAGTTTAAGGGTACTCCAACCAAAACACAGGAGCGAAGAGCCTAAAGAGCTTCTATCAATAAGTCTAAATTTCTATAAAAAGAAAATAATCCTATTTTACAGAAATGAAAAATATTGATTTCGGGAAAAATCGCACTGACAAGTATATATACATCAAAAATTTATATGAATAGAGTACACCAGAAATGAAGGAAAATAAATATAATATTCTGATTTTTGGTGCGAAATGTTATAAGCGCAATTATTTCGTACAGTTATAAGTTTAATCGATGTTTTGAAATGTTGCATTCTTCACACAAAAAGAAAACTGAAGAAGTAATTGCTTTAAATAATTTTACGATAAAGTAACTGTAACTAATATAAATCTGCATCACACATTATTACATAATTATACTAAATTATTTGTGTAATTATTATTTTTAATTTACGAAAGCTCTAACCATTTAACACAATTTTAAAAAAAAACTCAAATATTAAAATAATATTTCCTTTTAATATCTCAACATTAATATATTAAGCACAAATTAAGGTTCATAAAAATTTATTTTAGACGAGTCTCCCTTTACTTCTGAGAATGTCTGAGGTATATTTTTTATAAGAGTTTATATCACCTCCCACAAATCAGAGAGATTTCAGTATTTCAGAAAATTTTTAGTTAATATTTTTATGATTACAAGCCACCCGTATCCTTGACTATACATATTGATCTACGTATCTTGTAATCCTCCCATTCTGTATAACGTGGACAAATACTTTATTAAAAGTAACGGATAATAGTTTTATTTTTCAAAACTCCTTTGGCTTCTTCTATGTTAGAATCCCCGATTACATAGACCGGAATTCAAAACAGTAAGTTATAAATCATGATATCAAATTGATTTTGTATATACCAAAAGAAATCTTTTGTTGTAGGCAAGTAAATAATGCTACAAGCCCATCTGGGAAATTGAAGGAGTCTACTTGGATTGAGAGAAATTTCACTCATTTATAATCCTTACCTACGGTGCTGTAACTGGGCACATGGCTCGCAAAGCGAGCCTCCATCCCATATCTGTAAAGTAGATGTGGAGTGACTATGAAATTTTAATGCTGGGGAGTTGAAAGCTTCTAATTGGTCGATTCAATCGTTCAAAAAAGTTCCAGGTTCATGGTAATTTTTGGCTGCATGGGCGAGAGCTGAGTGTTCGCTCTCTGATTGGTTCTTGGCAGGTGAGGAAAATGACTCTCATTGGCTGCTCAAATCTCTCAGAAAGAAATTTAAGACTAAGGAGGCGGGGGAAGTCTAATAATCCTTACCTCTCTATGTTGTGGCTTTATATATTTGTCGTGCAGTACATCAGACGCTTTTATTATTACATCAGACAGCTACACGAGGGCTTTTGGCGACGGACCACGTAATTTTGAACCATGGTCAAGTGACGTGGACGACACCTGAGCTAGCTTTTATTTGTTTTATTTCCTAACCGATTAGTACTCTCCTGTATACATTAAAATTAATTTTTCTCAAAATGTGAATTTTAATGTTCGATGTACCTTTTCTGAGAAACTACTGTTCACAGATATGTAAATTTTTATGGTATATTTATAATGATGGCTACTGTATACTGAAATGAGCTTTTAGTAAAAAACTCAAAAACTTACTTTTTACAATTTTTTTTTATTGTGAAAAATGGATCAAATTTTACTGTGTTTGATAAAATATTTTATAAATTATGAAAAATTCAAAATTAGACAAAAACTCATTTCTGTATAATGAGAAAAATGTACTTTAATTGTATGGAACATTTCAAGCATGTACATAAATCAGATTTTGAGAAAAGGTACATTGAATACAGCCAATTTAACATTGTTGGTATAGAGGTTTACGACTCCTCTTAATTATCTATCCCCTAATAATAAAAATCACATATATTGAACTAGCCGTATTTTTTTTTTCATATTGAAAGACTCAATATGTCTCAATATCTTTTCCTTTTATTCAAAGAATTGATAAATTCTCCCTTATAGCTTAATCAAATTCTACAGCTACGATACTTCAATTGGTATGATTGAAAAACTCATGATTAAGAACAGTCATAACATAGATTAGAGTTATAAAGAGAGAAGTTACATTAACGTCACACTATAAAGCATCATGGAGGCTTTTGGAGGTGAACTCGTAATTTTGAACCACGGTCAAGTGACAAGGAAGGCACCTGAATTGGCACCTCCCTCTTCAAACTACACACCATACTAACGGGAGAACTTTGATCCTCGGCATATTTAACGCGCATCTGCCTCTCTACACGGCGGATCTTCAGAGGCACCAGGAATCAAACCCGAGACTCCCAACTTAAAAAAATCTAGAAATTTTATGTATATTAAATTCTACTTCGATAGAGTGTGATGTACCATAATGTAAAAGTCTGACACAAGTAAAATACCTGTTTAAAAGACTCATCTGAATTATCTAAATAAAAATTCGCTGTTTTGTTGAATAATTGGTTCTTGGAACCGTTTTTTATGATTGTGTAGCTCTAATAGTTATTTTTTCATCCTTGATTTATGAAAACCACACCCACACATATACACTAAGAATAAATGAAACGCACATAAAGTATTCCACATTTTCTCCAATATATATGAATATGAAAACTTATTTTAAAATCAAGCGTGTGTCTGTGCGCGTGTATACGTACCAGGATTCAAAAGTTAAAAAATTACCAATTAAACTGCTGAAACCCATCCTCAGTCGAAATAAGACCCTTGAGTAACAACACATTTTTGTCATAGCTTGTAAAAGTCATCGAAACATTTCTGGAATCCTTTTTAGCCATGTCCTTTAATTCAGCCTACGGTCCACTTTTAACTTCATCTACAGTGGGGTCTACGTTTAACATGCGGAGTGACGTTTGATATGAATAACAGTAGCGTGATATTGATTAATTTAAATACTGAGTTTATTTCCACCACAGCTATTATTTGCAGAATTATACATTGATGTTATTAAAGTTATTAAAACATTATTAGAGTTCAAAACAGTTGTTTGTGAGAAGATAGATTTCTACGGCGACCGCTCCCTTGAAAGTTCATAGCATCATCTCGCACGTCTGCCTCCTTCGATGGGTCAAAGCATCTCTCTCTCTCTCTCTCGGCTCTCCCTCTGCTCGAGGAACAGGGCCGGTGGTCCCCAGCATCCCGTCACATCCTGCCAGTCGGCTGGAATAAAGGTTCCTCGGGGTCAAAGGGTTGAGGGGGAGTCCAAGACGGGCCACACATCAGCCCCCGACGTGCAGTGATGATCATTTCCACAAAAAAGTCGACCACAGCTACGAGACACGACGTTACAGCGGGGAAAATATGTTGACTACCCCTATGCATGTTAGGATGCTTAGTCAATATCCATCGATATCTGACCAAAGATATCCCTACCGATTCTGCTATTGTTTGAAGCCTATTCTTACATTCTGCAGCAGAAACCATTTCAGAGGTGTAGGAAGACTGTGGACGTCCAGAGCGATAGTCTGCCTTCTCTGAAACGTCGATGCCACTCAAAAGCCTGTGATCACGATAATGTATCACCTTCTTACACCTGCTTTCAAAATTTCGTAAGTCTTTGTTGCACTCTTTCCAAAGTGAACTCGAAAATTAATATCCATTATCCACTCAACAAACGCAATTTCTTTCAGTCTCAGGCTACTAAATGCATCCGATTTTGTATAATCAACAAAATTAGCTTAAAATTTACAATGAAATCCCTTAAATTTAAATATCCTGACTGTATTAAATGTTTACTGAAGGAGAAATAAGCATATAGAAGGAAAAAGAAGAAAAAATTATTGGCAAACTTTCAATGTCTATTCTAAAAATACAATAATTAAGTTCTGTAATTAATATAAACATTAAATACATTTAAATGTGTTTTTTATGAAGTTTTTATTTTCATTTTGAATAAAAAGCGTAATTAAAAAATACGTCTTTATATTAATGTTGCTGTTATTCTTAAAAGTTTGTTTTTGTTTTAATTTTTAATTACTTCCAAGTATATTTCGAAACGTGGTAAAATAGCTTTGAGAAAAGTAAAAAACTAAGAGGTATGTTACTGTGTATTTATTCAAAAATTATAGATGTTACTTAATCTTTAATTGAATTCATTTTGTATAATGATGACACACAGAGAATAAGAGAAAAGCCCGATCGAACCAAAATGGCGTTAATACATCCTGAGATATGGCAAGCACAGATACAAACCCTCGCCGACACAAATTCAATTACATTATATGCCTTAAAATTCTTCATATTTGAAGTACTTTATACGTAGCGACAACTATTCATTCCTGTGTGGTGACACTGATTCAATTATATTCCTTTTTTTTCTCACAAAAGCCAGCTCGTCTTTAGTTGTAAGCGAAATTTTCACACCCTGTTGAGTGAATAAATTAATTATATATCCAACGTGGATCCAACTAATCGAGATTTAAGTATGCAATTACAAATTCCAAAAGGAAGCATCTGCTGGAAAAGATTATTTCCACAGTAATTCAATTCAAGACTAATAGGAAGGAATCAGAGCCCTAAAATTGGGCTTACGGGTCGTCTTCTCACATTTTAGTGGTAAATGGGTGGCAACGGTAATGAACGCATTTTAATATGACAACCGCGAGTCAAAGCAGGGGAAATCTACAACGAAGTGTAAAGTTATGTGGTCAGAGACTTATAAATATTAATGCATTAATGGATGCCTGAATTTTCGTTTGAGATGCTTCAGTTAATGTTTAATGGACATGTAGTCATCGTTAAAGTTTTGGTAGAAACATTTGGCTTAAGTTGCTTACACTTAGAACAAGTAATTTTTTTAAAAAATCCTTAAATCGATTCCTCTACTTAGGGGCAACAAAGAAACATTTTATTTTAGTTAATTAAATTTAAATAATGAATTAAAATATTTGAAAAAACTGTATCAATATCAAGTGTTATCTACTACTGAAAGTTTAAAAAATTTTTTGAACCAAGAAAAATTCGCCAGAAAACACGGGGCCCCATCTGTTAGTGAAATTTTAAACCATCAAAATAACGTAGAATAAATTTAAAATTTAAAAAAAAACTTAATTAATGAAATAATATGTGAAAAAGCTATATTAACATCAAGTGTCATCCACTACAAGCTTAAAAAATGTATATGAACTTCAGTGGATGAATGAGAAGTATTTTATTAACGAATGAAAAAGAACAAAATAAATTAAAAAAAAAAAGGTTTTTTTAAAAATATAAAGGAGGTGAAAAGGAAATTGAAAGAAGCCTGAAAAGTTTGGAAATATACTTTTTGACTCAAAAGTTGTGTTTACGGTTTTTTTGGGAAAAAAATTTACTTTTCATCATTTTCCAAATGTCTTTGTCAAATAAGGGGGTTTTTTTAACGTCCCTACAAATCCCAGGGCTATTGGCGACTGACCTCAAATTTTTTCACCCCGGTCAATTTTGGGTTGACATCTGAGCTGGCACCACCTCTCCAAACTTCCACATCACATTAACTCGACAGATTTAATGTCCATCAGCCCCTCTACGCGGCGGATCTCAAGTGACACTGTGACTAAACTTGAACGCCCTGACCGCCCTATGCTCCAGGTCATGTTTTGACAAATTTTATTATTATTTTTTTTATAATTCTTTTTAATATATATTTTAATTAAATATATTTTTTTTATTTTTCAATGTGGAAAATTTGTGGAAGGATACATTGTAAGATGATTAATTTAAAAAAAAAATTCACCAAAGACTGCATGTTTTCTTTTTCAGTACATAAAAGATATTTTATAGAAACAGAACTTTTCATTTAAAAAAAATTTCAACGGGTTTGATTCCTGTGACCTTTTTTTTTTTTCCATCTTTTTTCGTTTTTAAATATCCGACTTCGTTCGGGAAACCCAATTTTTAAAAAGGTAAAAGGGGTAAATTTTTATGATATTTAGTGCCTTTTGATTAAAAAATATGTTAAAATTTTTTTAAGGGCAAAGGCAAAAAAATTTTTTAAATAAAAATTTTAAAAAATTTAAATTTGAATAACCTTTTTAAAAAGTTCTTTTTTGAAAATGCTTCATTGTATTAATATTTTGCTGTATAACTCGACCTCTGCAAGGGTTCAACTAGGAATTTTGAAAAATTCAAATTTTTTTCAGAGTTACAACCATTTGAAATAATTATCGTCATATTTTCTTAAAATTTCTCCCTTCTGTTTTCGTAAAACATGGATAAACCGACTTCCGAGTTATGCATTTCAAAAATTCTAGTTGAGCCTCTGTACAGAGGTCTGAGCTGAATACTGGCAGAATATTAATACAATAGAAGCATTTTACAAGAACATTTTGAAAAAGGTTATTCTAAGTTAATTTTTTGCCAAAATATTGTATTTAAATATTTTTTTGTCATAATGTCCTTAAAACAATTTTATACATGTATTCTATTCTAAGCGACACTAAATATTATAAATATTACCTATTTACACGCTTTTGCAAGATCACGGTTCCGAACGTAGTCGCGGATACCTTAAATGTTCTGAATTATTCCAAACTGAAAAATCACAATTTTACGCTTAGAAATCCCTCCTTGCGACCTTTTTTTTATGCGGTCTCTGTCCGCCACATAAAAAAAATGTTCAGTAATATGTCGGCAAAGTTGTTAGTTACATGTAAGTATTCATGAAATGTTCGCATATTTTTTTGTGCGATTTCTTTTTATGTGGTTCCTATCTAGCGCACAAAAAATAGGTTTTACTGAATTGTACTTAGAAAGAAAGTCTCTAAGGAAAAAGATCATTTTAGACAAGATTTTTGAAACGAGGAGTTTATCACACATTAATCGCGCGTGTAGTGTTAACAACTGTTACTAGCTTTAATGTAAAAATAGCTATCTTTAAAATGTTCAAAGTACAATACAAACAGTCATTCAATTATTCCAGAAATATATAAGCATTCAAGACTTTAATCCATCTTTACTCTTAAGAGTATGTGTCCATTAGTCTGTAAAAACGTCTAAGGCCTTGCATGGCATTGAATTAAACATGAAGCATAAAAAGTTACAAAGGGTATGGTGTAAGTAATGCGCTGATTCGTGCTGAATTATGATAACAGAGATGTGAAGAACTATCTATTATATATCCCTGTTCATTTATCTTTTCCGTTCTGTCTAATGGCATTCCCAAAAGATTTTTTGTAACTTTTGATAGAAACATTTTGTAAATATATGTCTAAGGAATACATTGAGGAATGTTTTTGTTTATCCATGTCTATTAATTCCAAAAAGGTTAGAGTCAATAAATTTCGTTTGCTACAAGATGTAACAAAAGAAGAAAAAGCGATGCAGTGTATTTCTAATTATCGAAAATAGATTCATTTTACTTTTAAAAAACATTATGTCCATATGAAATTTAAATCTTTATATATATAAATCTTCGGTGCGTGTGTATGTGACTAAACTCCTCGTAAACGGCTGGACCGATTTTGATGACATTTTTTGTGTCGGCTTAAGTGGATTCGAGAATGGTTTAGGTTCATAATTTGGTCCGATATAGCAATTCGTTAAAAAGATATTAATTAAAAACCTTAAAACATATAATTGTTTTACCCTGTGTGTTGTTTATTCCGCTAATGCGTGGCAAGAAAAAAAAAGAAGTGAGCGGAAAATTTTATTTTCCGCATGGTCAATTGTATGTTGCATGTCCGAGGGTTGGCAAACCATCGCATTTGTTTGTTTATACCCCTCACGGATTAACCAAAAATACCGTGCATTCAATGAATACGATAAATTTATTTATATTGTGAATTTAAAAATATAACTGTTATGAAAATAGCTTAAATTTTATCTTTTTTATTATTTAATTAAAACAAGTTTCAGAGAGTTTCTATTCAGAATAGCTTCTACTATATTCAACTTTGTTCATAGTATACACTTACTCACACGCAATCAATAGGTCGAATTGTGATAACTGGACATGTGATGACGTCAAGTATTGTAATAACCTCATCAAATTATATTGTATAATTTTCATCAAAGCGGCCCAGATTGGTACAACTTATTCAAAAAAGTTTGAAATTTTCGGATTTAAGACGTGTGTACAGGACAATGTCTGCCAAGCCGCTAGTTTATACAAATTTTTGTAATTTAGGGAGATAAATTTTGAAGAAGGAGTATTTTTCATTACCTTACGCCTCAACAATACACATATATATAAATATCAATATTAAAAAAATCTTATAGAGGTAAAGATTATTTAAATTCGGGGGTCTATCAATTGAAACTATAACTTGTAACAATGGGCTGCCAGCGAGGTCTATCCTCTCTGTCTTGGTTTTTTACCATACTAAATTGGCACTTTATGATAGAACAACTCATCGCCACAGATGAAAATCCAAACTAAATAGAGTATAAATAGTCAGTCTGATTGTGAATAGATTATGCAGAAAATTGACGATGATTCAGCCTGAATTGCAATCGCTTGTTCCTGTGTGTGTGAGAGAGATGGAGTTCATAATTACAGTAGCTTAGTCATTCAAAGATATTGGAAGATTTCTCGGTGGCGATTTCTGAGGTTGCATCTCACTTAAAAGATAAATATCCGTCATTTATTACAAATATATTGTCTTGTCAACATATCGCGTAATCAAGTTTAACGTTAAATTAATAAGTAAAATTTATTTTGAATCATTTGTATCCCTTTGAGTGCTATTAAACCCCTCAACTGCTAATAAAAAGTTACGCGATTTGTTCCCATGTGCCACCGTTAAACACATAGGCACGCGTATGTGGTGTATTGGGGGGGAAAAGGCACAAATAAGCAAATTTTTCTCTAAAATAAGTAAATCTTTCGGAAACCCTGTTCAATGTTATTTTGTTGTATTCCAAAGCCTTCGGAATAGTTTTACTGATAGCAAAAAGCAAAAATTTTCAAAATCATATTTTAGAAGGATGTGTACGCCCGAGGCACATAACGCACCGGTTGAGGGAGACGGATATATACGCCGGCGGCACTTAAGGGGTTAATGACTTCTCAACCCCAACTGCGTTCTGATGCCCCCGGGAACCAAATCGTTTCTCAACCTTCTAGAGGAGGTAACGCAAGAAATTCCTTGATGAAAATAGTTGAAATGACTTTTGATAATCGAAATATTCCAATGTGAAGATAAATACTTCTTTAAGTAATCATTCTCTAACCACTCGATTCAATTTATTTTATTTTATTTTTCATCAGAAAATGTATTTTATATGAATTTTGCTTAAATGTCCTAAAAAAATTGTTTTCTTTTATTATAATTATTTTTTTTACACTCATGACTCAAAAAAAAAAAGATCAGAAATATCATATACAACCATGCAAAATAAAAATCAAGTGTAATAAAAATGTAAATTCCATTTTTGGTTATTCTTAACTTAATCTCCCCAAAAAAAAAACAACTTCATGCTGGTATTTTAAAGTTTTAAGTACAGATGTTCGAATACAGCAGTCGTAAGTGATGGCTAATTCCATCTAAATCCTTCCTTTAAACGACCTGACTTAAAGCGACATTTGAGGACGTAGGTACCATGCTTAATGGGAGATATACTCACATTTTAATGAGTTATTTAATTTTTCCCTTTTATCTTCTGGGATGGATGCTTAAAGAACATTCTCTTTATTCCTCTCCTTCCCTCTCCCCCTCTTTAATCATTATCTTCTTTTTTGGGATATTTGGAAAGTTATCGAATTAGGTGAAGAGGAACACTTTTTTTTAAGGAAAAAAGAAAGATTCGAAATCATCAGCTGTAAAAGATTATGGCAGAGGATCAGTGGAATATAATCTCCAACATTCTTTGCTGAATCCAAAGTCTACTCCAGAGAAGTTCGAGAGAGGATTACGAAGATTGCTGAAGTGCAACAGAAAAAATAAATTTGAAAAAAAATACATCCCAGTATAAACAGAAGAAAGAAAGAATTAGGCGATGAAGTGGTACTTTAGAAAGGCTTTGGGAAATTTTAAACCCCTTTCCACATGGAAGTACTTTCGAGGTAAGCCATCTGTGCTTTTCTTTTTCTTCGTTTCATCTTCTATGCTGAGATAGTAAGCTCTGGTAAGTGTTCAAGTGCTTCAAGTAAATCCGGTGGATAAGTTTGCAGAAACAAAAAAAAAATTACGCACACACACAATCAGCTAGTAGTCCACAAAAAATTTTCTTAGTGTCCGATAATAATATCCCTTCATTTAGAGATATTTTGTGCATAATAATAACTACATATTATGTTTATTTTTTATTTTGGTGAATTAATTCAGGTGTGATTTAATTGCGATTAATGCAAGGCATGATGCTATCATGTCTTATGATTGTGATTTTGGGGAATTATGAATTTTATGATTGTGATTTAGGGGAATGACAGCCGCTATGCACTATAACATCTTAGTGTCTGGTCCTCCACAAACAATGAAACCAGCGAATCTATTCTGCCCAAACAGAGGAAGGTATCTCAGACCCTCGACATCCATCTCCAATGGATCTCATCACAGGTGATAAGTAATGAGGTCGCTTCTACACTGGCAAAATAGGGTAGTGAGAATGAAACGACTACTGACACTTCACTTACTTATCGAGAACTATGCTTAAATAAAAGATCAAAACTAAATTTAACATGGCATATTCCACCTGCGCACCAATGTACATAGAAATATCCCCTGGCTCTCTACTGGAAATCAAACGTGACCTTCGCTCCCAGATTGCTCTGGATAGACTAACAAGTGGTCTCCTGAAATGTCTTTCCTATAATAAGAGGCAGAAAATCCCCAACTTGTAAGAAATGCTATGACCATCCAGCTTCACCGGATCACATTGTGGGATGCATCGGACTTATTAAGGTATCCGACTACGTTCGGAACCGTGATTTTAAAAAGGTACATAAATGGATAATCTTCATGATATTTAGTATCACCTTAGATTAAAATGCATGTATAAAATCGTTTTAAGGACATTTTGACAAAAAAAAATTATTTCAATACAATATTTCGGCAAAAAATTAATTTAAATTAACCTTTTTTCAAAATGTTCTCCTTTTGTGAAAAATGCTTCTATTATAATAATATTTTGCCTGTATATAGTGTATATAGCTGAGACCTCTGTACAGAAGCTCAAGTATGATTTTTAAAAAATTCACATTATTTTCAGAGTTACAACCGTTTAAAATAATTATCGGCGTTTTTTTTTCTTAAAATTTCTCCCTTCTGTTGTCGTAAAACATGGATAAACCCACTTCTAAGTTATATATTTCAAAAATTCTAGTTGAGCCTCTGTACAGAGGTCTGAGCTATATACAGGCAAAGTATTATTATAGTAGAAGCATTTTTCCCAAAAGGAGAATATTTTGAAAATTGATCAATCTATGTTCATTTTTTGTCAAAATATTGTACTGAAATAATTTTTTATTGTAATACTATTCTTTAAACAATTTTATATACGTTTTCTAATCTAAGTGACACTAAATATCATAAATATTATCCATTAATACGGTTTTGCAAAATCACGGTTCCGAACGTAGTCGGATACCTTAATATCCGATCCCATATTGGATCCGATTAATATAGATTTTGTGTGGTCAACAACCTTCAAGGGCTGTTCTGACATATGTCGGATCTTTGGAGGAAAAGAAACAACAACAACAGAAGTTTATTAAAATCTACTGTACAGCAAATTTAACATTTTGATTAATTTAAAAATGTTACATAACATTTTTCAGATAATCAGACAGTAATTCAATTACAGAATTTAAATCAGATGTCAGAAAATAATTTTGATGCAATTTGGTTAGCCGGGCAGGAACATTAAACCACCACACAAATGTTGTTATTAACCTTAGAAGAAAGTATCGCAAACTGAAACAATTTCCTGTCCTGGCTTTAACAGAAATTCACAGTGAAATTTATAAAAAATAGTAAGTAGCATTTTTCGTACGTCCTCGTCAAAGATATTCGCTGAGGAAGAGGGGATTTACCCACCACTAACTTACAAATACCTTAATTTCAAATAATATTTTGGGAGAAAGGTATGTAGCACACTCACTTACACATTTATAAGTACCTCCAATGAAAAATTATGAGAGGCGGTTATAAATTGCAATGTTTTGCCGAACAAAAAAATTCACTCTTAAAACTTCACAATTTCTTTTCAATCCTTGCGTTGAAATGCTAAACAAAAATTTTTAAAATCTTGTTTTGTTTTGTTTTTTTTAATATTTTTATGAATTTTATTTTGGTAAAAAAATGTTTAACTTCGTTAAAAAGGATCTTCAGTTAAATTAAAAATTATAAATATTTATTATAACAATTTCTAATAAAAAATCTCAATTTTTGAAATATTAAGTGTATATACAAATAAGAGTTTTGTTATTTATAAGATATATTTTGCTTATTACACCATTTAAAATCATATACGCTGCCTATAATTATGTATACCAAAAATCAATATTTTTTTTTTAAATTTTTAAGAAATAATGTAAATATTTATTTCTAGTATATTTTTATCATAGTTTAAAAGATCACAAAAATATTTTCAATATTGATCTATAATTTTCTCGTTTTACTTAATGACATTAAAATATCATTATTTTACTTTAAATAAAAATTAGTTTTATAGTTCTTAATTTTTCTACTAATAGAACTTTAAGTTTTGTATTTGTATTTAGATCCCTGTATCTATAGCAATAACTAGTTTATTGTCCTTCTCATCGAATGGGATCTAAACATTTTTGAATGCTTTTTTAGATACGTAACCTTTTATTAATAATGGATTCAGAGCTTCTGTCGTTTTTATTCAATAGGATTTCTCTCAGCAATATAAACAGAAAGAATAAAAAGATGGATAGACCAACATAAAACTTATTAAACCCCACTTTTTGAAGAAAAGTAACCCTTAGTCAGCACAATGTTTATAAATACTGCAACAACTGATTCTTTTTTAAGTCCAAAATTTGTTATCCATTTCTATCTTTAATATTCAAACTACGTTTGTCTCTAAAACACAGTACCTTGAAAATTACATTATCCACACACACATACATATAAGGTTGTCATATTAACAAATTTTATAAACAAGAAATAGTTGTTAACTAAATTCCATTAAACCTTTTAACAATCGAAATTTTAATGCACAAAATTTCAAGAAAAAATATAACTCGCTGTTAGTATTTGCAGTATGTACACATATAATCTACAATTAAGATTCTAAATTAAATAGTACGGCTTTAATTTAAATTTACATCGCACTTTATACATATATAAAGCGCTATCGTGAATAATATATTCTGAAACTTGTTGCAACTTTTTTATAGGGTTTTTGTAACCTCTCACCACATGGAGATCTAATGTAAAGTCGAATTTTTCAGTTTTTGGAGTCCTGTTTGTTGATAAAACATTCAATTAAATAAAATGTGTAATTGTGTGAACATTGTTTTGTGTTTTACTCGGAAAATAAATACATGAAAATGAAATTGCCTGGATTCAATGTGTCAAGGTGAAAATCCGAAGAAAAAAAACTTGGTACCTAATAAAATTTAAATACAATATTATAATATAATTTAAGTACATCGCTTATTTCGATGGCTATTTTTACTAAAACTGAGTTCACGTTCTTTCAGGTACAAAACTGAATTCGGAATTATGTTACCAAAATATACCTTGTCACTTTTTAAACAATCAATCTTTTATCGTGTTTTAACTGGTCAATTAAATTGCACAAAAAGGCATCAAAGAAACAAAAGTTGTCTCAGATTAGTGCTTATATACTAGTTTACCATAAATCTGAAGTTATTGTATTATTTACCTGAAAAAGCTATTTGCTTTCTATAGAAACCAATTATAAATTCTTTGAAACTTTCATCCAGGATTTCCGAAGACGATAATTACTTTTGAAAAGAATTTTTCTCCGCCAACAAATAATTCAATTTCTCGCCTCTTGCTTCCTTTCTATCGCGTAGTCTTGTTTGAAAGCATTTTGTGCCTTTGATTAAACCTCTAAAATGCTTTCTGATCCAATTTTTCTTTCTTCGCCATATTTCTCGCCAGAAAATTTCTAATGGTTTCACCGATACAATAGTGAAGAAAAAAATGGCGACGCGAAGTGACTCTTCCGGAAAAGTGTTCTTAATTAATGACTGGAATCCGTAGTTCTCCTATTTCTCTCGAACGAATTAAAATATTGGATAAATTCTTCTGGAACTATTTTGAAGCTGTAATTCTTGATATCAATGGATTCTGATACAATTTAAGTGTCCAAATGAACTATCTTTGGAGGGGAGCGTAAAAAATGGTGTGCGAAAAATGAGTAACATTTTCATTTTCGATTGTCAAGGTTGCTATGACAGCGGCAGTTAAACCATTATTTATTTACACAGAATGTTTAGTCAAAGCTCATAGTTTAATGAATTGCACTTTTATATGAAGGATAAATTTTTTAAAAAATGAAAAAAGTCTTCTAGAGATTTTTTTTTCGTGTGTTTTCTAAATGTATTGATTTAAAATTGAATTTTATGGGGATTTCTTCTGTTGTTTATGTTATTAAATCCTTGTAAAAATTCATTCTAAATGTCAAAATTAGAATAATGATAAATTTGTAACGAGTTCAATTCGGGGGCTTTTATTAATCCTCTAGGGTAAAATACTCTTTTTAACTGTGATTTTAGTCGAAAACTGCTATCCGTAGAAATGATTGGGTTTTATGTAAATGCGAGCTTCTATTTAAGTGCTAATCGCAGAATAGGTACGAAGATGGTTGAAAATTGAAAATAAGAAGACAGCATAGCGTTAGAGATCGGTGTCGTAAACACTAAAGGACTAAGCTGGTGTTGAAGTAATAGCGCTCAAGATATTAGATTAGTGTCCTTATTTCTATTATTATTAATTTAATGTTTGATTGCTCCTCGGGTTTAGTTATTTAAGTGAGTTCTCAGTGAAGTTGACAAAATCTATTAAGGGGTATCCGACTACGTTCGGAGCCGTGATTTTAAAAAAGCGCATAAATGGATAATTTTAATTATATTTAATGTCACTCAGATTAGAATACATGTATAAAATTGTTTTAAGGACATTTTGACAAAAAAATTATTTAAATACAATATTTCGGAAAAAAATTAACTTAGAATAACCTTTTTCCAAAATTTTCTCCTTTTGTGAAAAAGGCTTCTATTATAATAATATTTTACCTGTATATAGCTGAGACATCTGTACAGAAGCTCAACTATGAGTTTTGAAAAATTCACATTATTTTCAGAGTTACAACCCATTCAAATAATTATCGGCGTTTTTTTCTTAAAATTTCTCCCCTCTGTTGTCGAAAAACATGGGTAAACCCACTTATAAGTTATATATTTCAAAAATTCTAGTTCAGCCTCTGTACAGAGGTCAGACCTATATACAGGCAAAATATTATTATAATAGAAGCATTTTTCACAAAAGGAGAATATTTTGAAAATTTATCATTCTGTGTTCATTTTTTGTCAAAATATTGTACTTAAATAATTTTTTTATTGTTATATTATTCTTAATACAATTTTATATACATTTTCTAATATAAGTGGCACTAAATATCATAAATATTATGCATTTATACGCCTTTGCAAAATCACGGTTCCGAATGTAGTCGGATACTTTAAATGAAAAAGCGATAAAATTGTTTTGATTGAGAAATGGCTGATCTTTACTTAAACCTTCTCACACCCCCGATCGAAGGATCACGACAAAAAGATCTAAAATGATAAATAAACTAAATTTATGATCCTACCAAAGATAACTATGGATACGCCCCCCCTAAAGATAAATAATTATATTTTTGAGACTGTAAGCCAATTTAAATATCTATGAACGATGATTTCGTGCAGTACTGATATAAAACTTAAAATATTATAAAATATAGGCTACCCACATGGATAACTGATGTTTCTATAGCCTTAAAAATCAACTAAAATTAAAATTAATCAGATTAAAAACCAAATAAATCTTTATTAAACTTTGATAAGGCCAGTTGCCCTCCACGGAACTGAATGCTGAACCCTCAACAAAGTACAAACGAACGTGTTGTTGAACTTTGAAAGGAAACTCCTGAAGATTTTTGACCAGTCAGACATAAAATGATGTGTAAATAATACGACAAAATTATGAAATTTATAAATAATATGACAAACCCGACATTGTATATATAGCCAAAAATCACTCATTAGATGCTTGGTTCACATATTTAGGTATAATGACTTATTTTCAGCTAAAAAATAACTTTTTTTAAAGAATCGAAGGAAAAGGAAGGAAAGGTGAACCACCAACGAAGTGGCTGGATAACGTTGAAAATAACTTAAGTCTAATTGGAGTTAGCCGATAGAAGGCTATTGCGCTGGATAGGGCCAAATAAGGAAGACTTTGTGAGACAGCTTCGCCTGTGACAGGAAGAAAACAAATTAATTGTAAGAAATAAGTATTACTAGAACTATGTATAAAATAAGATTAAAATATGACGATGATAAATGTAAATAATTATAATAACATAATAAATGGAACTAAATGATTCCAAAACCTCACAATTCATTGATAACGATATTTATAATTCTGAATCAAGATCAAGTGAACAAGAAAGGCATCAGAAGTAAAATGTAAAAATATACGAGGACATTAAGGCTTATTTAAATATAACACTCTTCCTAACCTCCTTCGTAAGGAATTAGACGCTTAATAATAATTCAGCTTGAAGCTAGGGATATAGACAATGAAGTATCTAACTTTAATTTCAAAATGTTAATTGTCTAATAGGCTAGCATGTTTCTTTAAAAGTCTGATACATACGATCTGATATATAACACTGATGTTTCAAAAAAAATATTCAAAAAATATAAAGGCATTAATCCAAAATAAATAATTCTTATTGTTTCAAAAACGGATGCTTCCAAATTTTGATGCAACTAAATAGTTCAGAGGAGTAAGCTGTTGGAGATATTAGAGATGACGCTTGATCCGACAGTAGAAAAGTTTTATCTGACCATCTTATGGTCTTGAGACCTGTGGTTCGTGGAGCTTCTGACAACGAGTTTGAAAAAACTTCCCCGTGAACCCATTATTAGATTATTTCATTTATGCAATTGCTAGCTGTAATTCCCGAGACAGAAGACCACCACAACAGGAAAATCTGCTTTTGAGACGCTTTCTTACACCATATAGAGAAGGTTAGTTTTTCAGCGAAAGTTACAATTGATAAACATTCCTTATTATATTGAGAGTCATTTGGAACACCTTCCAGCAGTCTCGAGTTGAGATGGTGGGTCTATTTAAGACGTACGCAGTAGCTTTTTTCTCACTAGTAATTTATTGGGAATTTCTTAGATTCTTCAAGAAGTGTTTTCTGAGCCAGTGCTGCAAAATTGCGCTACCATCTAGTGTTCACGTTTTAGTCCCCACCTCATCTCAGCTCCTTGGGAAAAAACGATTTTAACCGATGGAAGGATATGATGTAACTACCACATGATTTACAAAAATAGCGAATGGCTTTCATTATTTTTATACCAATGAAATTGTTCTCTCACTTACAAAACAACCAATGTAACTGAGTGATCATAATCACAAATTCATACCCGTCATTGTTTCTGCCGAGTCAAGTTCTGACTCAAGCGAGTTTGTGCCGAATCTGAATTAGATTTCTGGTACCACAAAGAATTCAGTACTTCTACATGGTCATGAAGATCATGGTTATCTACAACCATTAAGAGATAGGTGTGATGCCCGTTAAAACTATCCCAGCTCAAGATCCTCACGAAGACGTGGTGTGAAAATTTAAAGATTAAATTCCCATCCAGTTGGAGTCATTACTTGCCTATAATAAAAATTATGAGATACGTAGCCAATAGTTATCGTGCTTTTTCAGAGGGTGACTGTAGATTTCGAAATGTTGTGTAGAACACACACGCAATCCCTTAGACCAGAAACGCCACCTCTTAAACCAAAGGTTGTAGACGATTCTGTGTTTGGGAGAGAATGTATATAGACTTCTCAGGGTGTTTTTGTAAACAAGTATCAAATGTTTTGATTTTAGACATCATGTCTTAATTTATTTGTTCCCTTTCATTGGAATCAAATATTATTACGACATAATTGAATATATAATCAATCAATCTTTACTATATAATTTATTCAGAACATAGCTATTCATTACAGACTCATATAAAGTGTATAAACATACTCATTCACGTTTTTTCAGAGCATTCGGTTTACCTATGAGTATCCATTTAATAATTTTAACAAGCACTTATACAGAGAGAATAATACAAGACTTAAAGTATCCTAAAGTTATGGCAGAATGTAATAAACTGTTCATCCATGAAGTGAAAAACCTCCGAGATATTTTGGGTCTAATCCGATTAGCCGCACGTGCGTGCATTATTCGGCAATCGCAGACGATAAACTTGTTACACTGACTTCATTAGTAAAGATGTGGACTTTCAGGCAACTCCCAGAGTACTTTGGTGAAAGGAATTTAAATCAGTCACACGTGAACAGCAACGTGTTCGAACGGAATGGAATGTCGTTACCGGCTTGCCTAATATACTTACCAGGACTCTCACAAAATGTATCACGCACACGATCAACAGTGTCTTCTATCCCGAAAACTTAAGGATACTTGCCAGTTTGAGATACCAAAGTTCCCGTCTCCTTTAAAGTTCTCTCCTAATGGTGGATAGATTTTGATGTCGAAGGATCGACAGTCCATTCCGTTCCAACACGTCACTGTACACGCGTGACTGATTTAAATTTCATTCAAAGTACGCACTGCACCTTTTTGCTGTGGCATCTACATCTTTACTAATAAAGTCAGAGTAGCAAGTTCATCGTGTGCGATTGCCGAATAATGCGCGCACGTACGGCCAGTCAGACCAGACCCAAAAAGCCTCGGAGGGGTTTCCAATCCATAGATGAACAGTTTATTACATTCTGATGGGTAGCTCCGTAATAATAAGCCATAACTTTTGGATACTTTAAGCCCGGACACCCTGTATTATAGTTAACTAACTATAAAATGTATATGTTACCGGCAAAGTATGAAACCCGGCATTCTATAGAATTCCTAGGCATTCTATAGAATGCCTAAAACTAGCCGGCAATGCATGAAATGATTCTTATTTCACACATTGCCTAGGCATTCTATAGAATGCCTAATGAGAAACCGGCAAAGTATGAAAAACATCTCCGATTCGTTTCGAATATTGTGCGCGATACTTTTAACGCGTACTTCAGGCTCAGAATTTGTCAGTTGCACATTGTGGTTTGTTCGGGAGTGTCAAAATACTCAATTTTACTTAAACTTATTCAGCAAAAAATTGGTTTTTTCCTATGCTGCATGAAAATGAAGAAGCAAGTCGTAGTGTTGGAGAAGGAGTCATGGTCTATAGCAGAGGTAGGCAACCAATGGCCCACGGTACATTTATCAGTGGCATTCAGCACTACTCGAAAAATTTGTCAATTTTTGAATGAACTTCATAAATTTGTAATATATCTTATTTGACGAACATCTCCAGAATTTGGTCAATTAAGGAATTACGAAAAAATTTGAAAGATAATTCTAAAGGTAAATTTACAGCTTTTTTGTAAATTATTGAATGTCATAGCTGGAGATATTTAATTGTTTGAAGAGAGAAATTGCATATGTATTCAGCTTTTCCGCATTTAGTTCTACATATCTAACAAGGGAAGGGCACGACTAAGTAAATTCATTTGGGATCGCGCGACTTGATGTAATAGTAGTACTTCTTTAGGGTGTTCACCCATCAATGTAATTCCGTCGAATGGCCAGTCAATTCTGAGAAAATAGCCTTCAAAATTCGTGCTTAGCTTTTATACAATTAAGTTTTACTTTCCTCTAACGAGTTCGTAGCCTGATTGGTGAATCGTCTGCTTATTATGCCCGAGGTTAGGGTTCGATTCCACGCAATAAGCTTTTTTTCTTCAATTCATTGAATTATTTTTTAAAATTAAATAAATCTATTTATGAAAGGCTTATTAAATATTAAATAATATTTAATGTAAATATTTTGTATTTTATTAAGTAAAAAAATTAAATTAATTTATTACTTAAATTATTTATTAGTAAAATTATTTAAAATTATTATTAATAAAAATATTTAAAATAATTATTAATAAAAATTATTAATAATTAAAATTTATTAATTAATTAATATTTATTATAATTAATAAATTTATTATTATTAAAAATTATTATTAATAAGAAATATAAATTTATTATTAAAACTATTATTCATTTATTATTAAAATTATTATTCATTTATTATTAAAATTATTATTCATTTATTATTAAAATTATTATTCATTTATTATTAAAATTTTCTATTAATTTATTATTAAAACTATTAATTTTTATTAAAATTATTATTAATTTATCATTAAAATTAGTTAAATAAATTTATTAAAAATATTTAAATAAACTTATTAAAATTATTTTAATAAATTTATTAAACTTAAATAAATTTATTTGAAAAGGACTTTTTAAATATTTTATAAAATTATAAAATAATTAAATTAATAATATATAAAAAAGACATTTTTTTATTATATTAATTATAAAATAATTTATTTAATAATAATATATTTTATAAATTATTTTATGTTATATATAATATTTTATTTATAGTATATTGTATTTCACATTATAAAAATATTTGTAACTAATTTTTATATAAAAAATATCATTTAATATTTATTATATATTTTATTATAAATATTGATTACTAATGTAAAATAAATTTATAAAATTTAATATAAATATTTATATAAATAATTACAGTAATTTTTTTACTTTATAAAATACAAAATAATTACATAAAATATCATTTAATATTTAATAAACCTTTCATAAATAAATTTATTTAATTTTAAAAAATAATTAAAAGAATTAAAGAAAAAAATTTATCGCGTAGGATCGAACCCTAACCTCCGGCATAATAAGCAGACGATTCACCAATCAGGCACCTTTACGTATTTAGAATATTTTTTTAATGGCACTCTCTCATTATTTTGTCAGAATAACATTTCTATTACTTAGAAATGTACGTCATTGATATAGTAACCTTATTATGACCTTATTTCATACTTTGCCTAAACAGCTTATGTATGAACTAATTTTCTTATTTCATACTTTGCCTGAAAACGTCCGGCATTCTATAGAATGCCGGCATTTCATTCTTTGCCGGTAACATATATACTAGCAAATACAGTTATACTGCTTTGTTTATACTTAATGCGTTAACACACACTAACTATATACATAAAGATGTATATAGCAACAAACACAATTATACTGTTTTGTTTATACTTAGTGTATTAACTCCCACTAACTATTTTCATAAACATTTATATACTAGAAAAACAGTTATACTGTTTTGTTAATACTTTAAGTGTGTTAACACGCACTAACTATACATATAAACATAAATATACTAGCAAAATGTGATCACCTCACGTCCTTTACAACTAATCTGATATCATCGTGTTGCATATTCTCTTATCTATTCACTACGATGACAATGAAAGGATATTAATTTGCATGTAAATCTTAAGCATTACTGTCTTACTTCGAAAAAATTGCTATTTTCTGCTGAAAGTGGATGACATAATCTTTTACATCGTTACACCCGATAAGAGACTTATTAAATTAGGACATGACATCTTTCGAACAACGTTGGCATGCCACCCTCTTAAAGATTTCAACAACAAAATATATTTTGATGATTTATTCTGAGAAGAAAAAAACATTCTTGTTGTTCGTAAACATCTGATTGGATGAAACCTTAAATCCAATAATGTTCAGTGACCGTAACGGTTCTCTCTGTCGTTCGAAGTGTCAAATGCAATTTCGTTGTTCCATTATAATTAATTATTAGGCATTCTTGAACTATACACGTATATACTAAATTAAATATTTTATTGTGCGTGTTCTGTTCTGCCATTGATATTTTTTATTAAAAATGCATATAATTTTGATTGAATGATATGTTCGCACTTAGAAATCTCAAGAGCTATTGCTGACTGACCTCATAATTTTGAAACAATGTCTAATGATGACGAAAACTGAGTTGGCATCCCTCATCAACATGAGGATTTTTAACCTCTACAGACTTAACATGCATCATCTCCATTGTACGATGGATCTTTTGATGCATACAAGTTTTAAAAAAATAGTAAAAACAGTCAACACAAACTCGCGATCAAGACCACTCGGCTACCGTAGCTATAGAGTAATTTTTAAAATTTTAAATAAATAAATTTATAACAGAAAAAAAGGAACAGAAATACTAGAAAATGTACAGAGAGTTGGAAAAACTAATACACATTTTTTTTGGTAAAATTCGAAAATTTTAACTACGATTAGAAGTCTAAAAATTATATAACAAACGAATGCAACAAATGGGCCAAATTCATTTGACTTCATAGTCACAAATGAAATGCGATCATGTGTTTCCGGTCAATCAGTTCTATCGTCTCGTCGATGCCATCTTTCGAATTTTACAGAAACTTTTTTTACGATAAAAAGTACATATTTGTTAACAATAACTTCGCACTCAGGTAAATAAAATATACATGGTTTGAAAACCCGCATGACGCCATTTTTTTTTTATTTTGAAAAACTTTTTAAAGAATCTTAATACTTGGAGATATTTGTTAGTTGTTAAATTTGAGATATTGTATTTGGATTTCACAAGTACAAAAAGACGTACGTCTAAAATCAGCTTTAAATTCAAAATCGAAAACACGTGGTTACATTTATTATGTGACCACCAGGAATTTAACCACCTGACAACGAAAGACAGCGGTTTTCAATTAAAAATTATTTTATTTTTTTACATAATCTCCCTTAATTTCATCAAACATGGTCCAGCGTTTCTCCAATAACAGTATTCCTTCCCAGAAGTGAGAGTGTAGAGGGCGGTGAAAATATTCTTCAACTTCTTCATTGAACGCGAAGCGCTCACCAGACACAAATTTCTTCAAGTTTAAGAACAGATAGAAATTTGAGGAGCCAAATAAGGAGAATAAAGAGAATGGCTGAGCAGCTCTTACTCCAAATCCCACTTTTCCCAAGACCAACACACCCTTCTGTACAGGTGCGTTGTCCTGATGAAAGATGATTATTTTCTTCTTCAAGCCGGGCGTCTTCTCGTGAATTTTGGCATTCAGTCGATCACGAAGGTTGAAGTAATTATCACCTGTAATTACTCTACCTTTTTCAAGTTAATCAATGATGCATCCCAAAACACGCTGTCCATGACCTTTCCGGCAGATGCAATGGGCTCAATTCATGTGACGTCATAGTCACATGATAGTGAAAGCCACGTGATTTTAGCTAATCAATTCAAAAACTCATATGACGTCATAGTCACACGATAAAATCTATCTTGTGTTTCCTGCTAATCAGTTCACGCGCTCCGGTGTTGCCAAGTTTTGCTCTTTGCAAAAACTTTCTCTTAAAACTTACATGTATATAAAATGCATTTTATTTAAAAGTATAAGCATAAAATACGATTTTTTTTTTTTTAATTTTAAAAACTTTTTTTGAAGATTTTTTTTTTCTAACATTTAAACATTTTTACCCGAATATGAAATTTGAACTTTTATCTTGGTTTTACAAAAAGAACAACAAATACGATTAGTTTAATGTTTGTTTTGAATTCAATGGAAAACACGTGTTCGCTTTTATCATGTGACTGCATGAATTGCACCATATGATTTCTGTTTTTTGACGCTGAACCACGATCTATCGCTGATCGATTAGTTTATTTTTTTAGCATGCAATGGAACATGTTTCTCTGGTGATAAATCATCTCATCAAGTCGGTTGGATCATTATTGACTCGCTCCAAAAATTGCTGTGAAAATCTTATGTGCATTTGCTTTTGATCGGCATTCAGCAAATGCGGCACCCATCTTTCGAACCCTAATTCTTTGTACAAGATGTTTCGTACCCTTTCTTCCGATATTCCCACAACTTCAACTATCTAGAATACCTTCATTTGCTTATCGTCCAACATGATATCGTGCACTTTTTAAGTCTTCTGTGTAGTTTGCAGTTTTGTCCCTTCTGGGTTATTCTCATCGGACGTCAAACACTTTAAATTCAGCTACCCACTTTTTAACGGTTGACATGGATGGAGTATATATATATCAGGAATATATATACTATATTAAATGTTATATATAAATATATATATTAAATCATATCATATATATATTATATATATATATATATATATACGAATATATATATATATATATATATATATATATATATATATATATATATTCCTGAATGAAATGCTACCTCTGTGTCAGACCAAGAGCTTTTCACCTTACCGTCGTATATGTAGATTAATATTGAATCACGCGCGCACATGAAATAAAATAATGTACATGAAAACATAGCTTTAAGGTATCCGACTACGTTCGAACCGTGATTTTGCAAAAGCGCATAAATGGATAATTTTCATGATATTTAGTGTCACTCAGATTAGAATACATGTATAAAATTGTTTTAAGGACATTATATGACAAAAAAATTAGTTGGATACAATATTTTGGCAAAAAATTAACTTAGAATAATCTTTTTTCAAAATGTTCTCCTTTTATAAAAAATGCTTCTATTTAAAGCATATTTTGCCTGTATATAACTCAGACCTCTCTACAGAGGCTCAACAAGAATTTTTGAAATATATAACTTAGAAGCGGGTTTATCCATATTTTACGACAACAGAGGGGAGTAATTTTAAGAAAAAACGCCAATAATTATTTCAATTGGTGGTAACTCTGAAAACAATATGACTTTTTCAAAAAATTCTAGTTGAGCCTCTGTAGAAAAGTCTGAGCTATATACAGGCAAAATATTCTTTTAATAGAAGCATTTTTCACAAAGGGAGAACATTTTGAAAAGATTTTCTGTTAATTTTTGCCAAAATATTTATTCGACTTTTTTGTCAAAATGTTCTTAAGACAATTTTATGCATGTATTCTAATCTGAGTGACACTAAATATCATGAAAATTATCCATTTATGCCCTTTTTGAAAATCACGGTTCCGAACGTAGTCGGATACCTTAACTTCAATGGTAATTTATACTTGACATTGAGGTTGGCTTCGTATCTGGTGGGAATTGACACACTCAGAAATTCTGCATTACGTTTCCAAAATAGTTTTGGTTCGTTTTTTAATTTTTAATAAAAGTTCTGATTACAGTCAGATGTATAAAAGTGAAGAGAAATGCTATGAATATAATACCACAAAGTGATTTGTATTAATTATGTTCATAATTTACGAGGTAGAAATAATGTACACAATTTATGAGGAAGAAATTTATTAATGAAGTAAATGTACGTCCCAGTCGAAAAAATTAATTTTGTTCTGAGGGTCGTATCATGTTTATTAGGTTTTACATTATCATTATGAAATGGAGTGGCTCCCATAACAACCCTATTTCATTTCATTTCTTTTCTTCAACTTGTTGCCTTATAATTATCGAAATACAAAACTATTACAGAATAATCAAAATCTAACAATTACTTTGGGAATTTGTATGGAATATTCAAGATAGTGCATTATCAACATTCTCTTCCTTATTCTATATAACGTTATATAAACTGAAATGTTTGTCTTAGAACTTTACCCTTTGAGTTCCTAGAATTGTCGCTTTAGGAAACTTGGGGTTAAGGTAATTTTAAGAACCTTAATATTTAGACAAGCATTAAGTTCTCGGAATTTTAAATAAATTCCTCGAATTCTGAAAACCAGAGTTTTAAGACATTTAACATTAGGGAATTCCGTCTCAGGGCTATTTTAAATTCGGGAAAGTAATGTTAATCCAATTTTTCTTCTCAAATTTAGACTAGAATATTTATTTGAATGTCGGCTCTGGTGGCTTAGAGGTAGCATGCTCTCTTCGTAAGCCTAAGGTTGCGGGTTCGACCCCGGCTGGAGTCGATAGGTTTTCTGGATGCAAAAATCATAGGTATTCATATCATATGATTATGTGGCATGTAAAAAATTCTTGAGTATCAATTTGGCTCTAGTACTCTTGGCAAAATTAAACCATGGCAATATTTAGCATCCAACGAGAGTTTGAATTGATAAAATTCAAACATCACATTTTGGTAGAGGAAGCCTCCACTAGATGGTGCCACAAAGGAAATGGCTTCCACTCTTGGGGACTTGCCGTACCTGCAAAAGACTCAGTTGTGCTAATATGCAGCTCACTGGGAAAAAATATTGATTTGAATGAAATACAGGGCATTCTAAAGGATAAAAGGTAATGAAGGGTTTTTTTTGTAAAAACATTTTTACATACACCAATTTATAGAATTATTTCTAAATATTTCTTAAAGAATCTGGAAACAAACAAATAAATCATTAAAAGAGATAAAAATAATTTGACTCATACTTACGCGTATTTTAAAGATAATTTTTCTTTCTAATCGTATACTCGATGGATCTTCAGATGAGACTTTAGAAAATGGAGGAGTTGGTATCAATTTTGCCTTTCCACTTGGTAGCAGAACAAAACAACTCAATGTCGGTGAAGGAAAAATCTTATTTAACTACAACTGTAAACTCCAAGCCATTTATATAGCAATGGACAAATATTTAAATTTCCAAGATGCAGAGAAAGCAGAAGGAATAATCATATTCGGTGACTCCAAAGCTTCACTTCAAGCGATTCAAAAAGGAGACTCGGTGCTTGTCCTGAACATACATAATGTTCTGCACAAAACTCTCAGGATAAATAACAAGTGCATCATGCACTGGGTATCAGCCAATATTGGAATTGACAAAACAAGACAGCCGAGGCCTTTGCTAAAGAAGCAAGAAAACTGAACAATGATAAACTACCTTTTGTAGTCGCACTGAACGATATAAATTCAGTGACAAGGTCATCACAAATAGGACTTCAGCGGAAACCCTCACCATACTCAGGACACACCACCTGGGAGGGATGAAAATCCACATAGAGGGAACAAGAACTTACCTGCAATGTAGGAACTGCCCTGACACAGAACTGACCTCTGACCATCTGCTCTTCTGTCCTGCCATTCCGGCGATCTTGCAGCGAATTAGGGACTTGCCTCGAGGACGATCTGTATTAGGGCAACTCTCTGTATGGACATTGCCAACGAGGTATATAAGATTTATAGGTTCTTTATGAATATAATTTTCCATAAGCAAGACAACGAACCATTTATAATCGTAATTTTTATTCTTGCTAATTTCAAAACAGTGACAATAATTTAGAGAATGATAGAAGCTGTAATATATATATTCAATTCCAGAAACTGTAAATATCTAATTTTAAATGTAAGATCTTAAATAAATTTCTTATAAATGTCTTGTAAACGTCAAAAAAATGGTCACTTCCAGTGGAAATTGGTAAAATAAATTTAGAAAAAGATTTAAAGAGATCGAGTTAAAATAGTTTTTTTTTTGGTTATTTTAATTTCAATTTGCTTATTGTAATGTCTCTGTGCGAAGATTGTTACATAAAATACCACAGATGTACAATGTAATTCTTAGGTATTCTAATACAAAAAGATGAGGTGCCTCTATTTTTGACATTGCGATATAATGAAAAATATCGATGATCAATTAAAAGTTCGATTTAGCAAAAAATATTTAATATGTAGAATCTATACTATTATTGTATTATACCCAGAGGACCCTCGTTCTCTTTTTAGTGTTTAAAGCGTTCCTTCAAATTTCATTTTCACAACTCGTAGTAACATCTAACGCGGAGGCTACGATAACCGAGGGATTCTGGTCGCGAACTCGTGACCGGTGTTGTGCAGTTGTGAGCTTCAGTCCTAACCCATGGAAATATCTCCATATAGAGGGGGTGATGCATACAAAATCTGACGAGGTTCTTCACATGGTATGTAGAGGAATTTTGGAAAAGGGATGGCTCTAGCTCAGGTGTAGTCCTCGGCACTTAATCAAAGCTCATAATTTCGAGGCAGGTGTGTATGCGTGCATGTTACCTACACCGTTTCGTACATGTTTAACTTTTAGAGTATTCTTTTGGTAATTTGTTCTAAGAGACTGTCATTGTAAGAAATTGAATTTAGGAACAGTTCTCAAAATTCACATTCATCCACTGAAATGACTGCTTGTATACGATCATCATGCAGCGAGTTTTTCCTCCAAAGCACGAAACATAGGTCGATGATCCTGCGCCCTAAAAACAAAATTCTCCACCAGCTCATTTTCTAAAAAAAATAACGTAGAAAATATGAACAACGCAGGTGATGTGTGATAATAAATGAATAGGGTGAAAATTAGCCTCAGAGAGGTTTAAGAGAAACAAAACTCTCGTCATTGGTGTCTGCCGTTTCACTTATTGAACAGGAATTTATTGAACGGAGAAAATTCATTCCGTTTTACCCACTTGACAACATTTTCATCCTCGTGGCGCCATGTTTGAAAATTACAAGATATTTTTTTTTTTTTTGGTTTACATTCAAGTTTTGAATTTTGAGTAAATTTTTGAATTAAAAAAACGAACTCTCGGCTTAAACACGAAAATATACAGTTCATATATATATATGTACTTTTATATACCTGAAGTAATTTTACACACAGTAATTTTTTAATAATTTTAAATATACATGAGATTGGTATTGCAAGACAAAAATAAATTGCAAAAAACTGTATGCGATAGTTTCCTCTGTACTCCAACAAGGGAAAAAATCTATAAATGCGTCATTTACAAAGTTATACATTCAGCAAAAACCATAACTCATTTACAATTCTATTTTTAATATTTACCTCCCGCATTCAAGAGCCTAAATTGTTTCAATGCCTCACAGCCAATATCCAATTAGCAGGCGGAAGCAAACTACCATTCTCAATTTTTATCGAAGTACCCCTTTCCGTGTCGTCGAAGGAAAGAGGGACGGAGAAGAGGATCTTCAAATCCAGACTGGGAGTAAACATCAAAAGCTGTTAAATGATTAACACGAAGCTATTACGCCTGTCGATAGCTTCGATGAGTGTATTTTGGTTCGGCTTCAGTACTTAGGTGCATCTGGCAACTCCTAAATGACATGCCTCGGCTGGCAACAGTGCTTATCTTCATTGGTTGCTGCTTTTAATGGCCTGTTAGAGAAACAGAAGAGTGCCTCTTCTTTAGAACGAACATGTTTATGACTCTACTCCCTCTATTTGGATAGGGGTAGCGGTAAAATTTTCTTTACGATAGGATGAAACGAAAGGTAAGAGAGAGAGGTGCTTTCAGAAAGCTACTCTTATTAATCATGACTGTAGTTTCTTCTATCACTACAACAACGACATGCATAATATCAAACTAAATGAAACTCTATAATTTAAGGTATCCGACTACGTTCGGAACTGTGATTTTAAAAAAGCGCATAAATGGATAATTTTCATGATATTTACTGTCATTTAAATCAGAATACATGTATAAAATTGTTTTAAGGATATTTTGACAAAAAAAAATTATTTAAATACAATATTTTGGCAAAAAATTAACTTACAATTTTTTTTTCAAAATGTTCTTTTATAAAAAAAATGCTCCTAAAATAATAATATTTCACTTGTATAAAATAAAGACTTCTCCAGAGAGAGTCTGAACTAGATTTTGAAAAATTCACATTATTTTCAGAGTTACCACCAATTGAAACAATCATCGGCGTTTTTTTCTTAAAATTGCTTCCTCTGTTGTCGTAAAATATGGATAAACCCACTTCTAAGTTATATATTTCAAAAATTCTAGTTGAGATTCTGTAGTCTGAGCTATATACAGGCAAAATATTATTATAATAGAAATGTTTTTCACAAAAGGAGAATATTTTGTAAATGGGTCATTCTAAATTCATTTTTTGTCAAAATATTGTACCTAAATAATTTTTTATTCTAATACTATTCTTAAAACAATTTTATATACGTTTTCTAATCTAAGTGACACTAAATATCATAAATATTATCCATTTATACGCTTTTGCAAAATCACGGTTCCGAACGTAGTCGGATATCTTAAAATTCAACTTACGTGTTACTATTTAGTGGAAATCAGAAACGAAAAATCGCGTTAAATAAAGACTGACTTAGGTGTTCTTTTTTCCACGAAAAACAAATATTAGATTGTAGATTATTTTGCGAGTTTTTTGTTTGAAATAAATTTCTGCTTCTCACGGGATTAAAAATCAAAGACAAAAGATTAATAAAATAACATTTTTTCACTTGCATTGTTAAAGGAATTTTATTTGGAATTTATATCTTTTATTGTAATCTAACGTGTCATGTTTTGCCTTGTCCCCTACTAATATTATCTTAGTTTTTCTATCGTTGTGCACAAAAATAAGCTTCTGTTATTATCGCAAGACGATAAAAAGTTCCAATAAATTGAAAATGTAATCGTATATAATAAGAATACAAAACCCATTCGAGATCTATGTTTGTTTGTTAACCTTTTTTTTTACTTACTTTAAATGGGAATTTAAAAGAACGTGCCAATAATAAGGAAAGGTGAATTAATAAACAAATCATTACTTGTAAAAATATTCATTTCAACAAAAAAATCAAAATAAATGAAAGGCATATATTTGGAAGATTCTTTCTACAAAGCTTTCCTCTTTTTTTTAAATAATCTTTC
>BMAV01017514.1:0-27134 GCA_019973955.1 Trichonephila inaurata madagascariensis | reverse complement strand
ATAGCAGGGGGATATTAATGTATTTGTTTTAAGGAGGGATAAAGATGGCTGGAGTAATTTTAATGGTGGGCATTTTATTTTTGTGATGTTTTCATCAGTTTGGGTTGTTGAGGTTACTGTTGAAGGTTTAGTGGCTTGTGCGTATGTTTGAGATATTTGTGGGACTATTAATTTACGGGCTTCAAGATAAGTAATATTTTTATTTGTTTTTAATTCCTGTATTTGTTTTTCAATTTTCCATTTTGGGCAAAATTTAGAATCGGATGAATGCGGCTGGGTACAATTAATACATTTCGGCTCTAGAGTACAATCCGTAAAGAATGCCCAACGGTTGCACATCTAGAGCATATCAATTGACCGCGGCATGAAGTTTGTGAGTGTCCGAACCTCTGGCACTTGAAACAGCTAAGAGGATTTGGAATGTACGGGCGAATTTTACAATTAAGGTAGCCGGCTTTTATTGTTGTCGATAGTTTGGGGCTGTTAAACGTTAAAATTATATGTTTGGTGGGAATTATTGATGTGTCTTTTTTAATTGTTATTCTTCTGACCTGAATAACACCCTGACTAGAAAATCCATCAAGGATTTCCGCATCAGTAGTGGTCAACAGGTCAGATTCAGAAATGACACCTCGACAAGAGTTAAGTGACTTGTGTAGAACCACAGAAACAGGACAATTTAGAAAGGATTTTGCAAGAAGAAAAAACTTTGTTTGTAGAGCGGAATTCGTTTCAATTAGTAGATCCCCGGAACGAAGTCGTTTTACTGATTTCGGTTCACCACCTATTCCGATGAGAGCTTTGTGTATAGCAAATGGTGATTTCTTTGACAATTCATTATTTGGTAAGGAAATTAGTAGGAATCTTGAATTCGTTGATATTTCATCGACGTGTTGAGTGGGTAATTTGAGGCCTTTACCCGGGCACTGCATCATTGGATCCATAAGAACGCCTCCACCCACCACGGAGTCCAACAAGGGAGGCAGTGTGCCGGTCATCTGGCAAATACCAGGCACGGCGCTTTCCCAGAGTACACCCAGAATATAGTGATACAGTCCAGGGTGAGGATCCAACGGGTAAACCCACCACCCTTTCGCAGCACCTAACCTACAGCAGTGTCTCTTCGGGACACCGAAGAGAGTACTACCAGCCGATTGACAGGGGCGGGCTCACTCCTGCCACCCGTCTACAGTGAAGCGTGGCCAAAGGGAACGCAGAGGTATCCCTAGGGCCCCTAAACTCTTCCATACTGGAGAGCGTGGGCAAAGGGAACGCAAAGGATCCCCAGAACACCATTTTCCTCCTTACGGGATGCCGCACACGGCAAACATGCGGGTTGAAAAAACAACGGTGTTAATCGAAAACAAATAAAGCAACATAATCAAAAATTTAAAGAAATATACGGAAAAGGAACTAAACTAACACAATAAAAATGTAAACCATAATATGTTAGTAATAAAAAGAGTTTTTTCAATAGAAAAAACAAATTTTGAACATAGTTCATTTTGTAACTTGGGTCTGTGGTGTAGACGGGAAAAGAAGAAAAGGGAAATTTGAATGGCAAGAAGGGCCAAAAATAGAGAAAGATCACTAGGGTACCCTGGGTTCGTGAAGCCCATGTTTATCAAAGACAGTAAACCCCTTAGGAAGAGGAAAAGATCACTAGGGTACCTCGGGAGCGTGAAACCTCGAACTCACCTAAAGGAGGTGAGCCCCCTGAGGGATGTTTTGTGGGGAAAAGCGATGAGTATTTTTTTATTGTAATTCTCCTGACCTGGGTGACACCCTGGTCAGAAAGTCCTTCCAAGATTTCTGTTTCAGAGGCACACAAAAGATCTAGTTTGGAGACGACACCTCGACAGGAATTCAAAGATCTGTGAGGAGTTACTGAAAGGGGAAAATCTAAAAAGGTTTTAGCCAACAAAAACGATTTACTTTGTAATGCAGATGTAATCTCTATAAGAAGGTCACCTGATGATAATTTTTTAATGGATTTAGGTTCTCCACCTATTCCTATTAAAGCTTTGTGAATAATAAACGGAGATTTTTGTGACATTTCATTGTTTTGTAGGGATAAAATTAAAAATTGTGCGTGTTTAGCAATATCGTCAATGTTTAAGTTGGGTAAAACAAGGCCTTTACCCGGGCACAGCTGCATTGGATCCATAAGAGTGAAAAAGAACTTCATTCTGGCGTGCCTCCACCCACCACGGAGTCTAACAAGGGAGGCAGTGTGCCGGTCATCTGGCAAATACCAGGCACGGCGCTTTCCCAGAGTACACCCAGAATATAGTGATACAGTCCAGGGTGAGGATCCAACGGGTAAACCCGCCACCCCTTATCTGCAGCACTAACCCTACAGCAGTGTCTCTTCGGGGACACCGAAGAGAGGTACCACCAGCCGATTAACAGGAGCGGGCTCACTCCTGCCACCCGTCTACAGTGAAGCGTGGGCCAAAGGTATTCCCAGGACACCATTTTCCTCCTTACGGGACGCCGCACACGGCAAACATGCGGGTTGGCTAACCAACGGTGTTAATCGAACAGAAGTAAAGCAACATAATTAAAATATTGAAAGAAATCTAAAAAAAAAGGAACTAAACCAACGCAATACAAAACGAAATTTCCTAAACGAAATTTTTGGTTAAGAATATTCATAATATTCTCAACCAATATTATAATATATTATTGCTTAAGAATATTACCTTCGAGTATTATTATCCAAAAGAGTAAAGCTACTGAAAACTTCCGTAGAAAATACTTTTAATATTTTATACAATAATTTATATTAAAATGTTATACTCAGATAACAAATACATATTTATTTAACGCATAAAATTCAGCCACATACTCATATTTCCTTAATGTATGATAATAAGTAACTATTCAAAAAAAAGCAGAAATAAAGTTTAGAATTTCATATCCAAAAGAAATCATTTTAATTCGAGAATGACACAGTACTTTTTATTTACACAGCTAAAAAGTTAGTGTAAAAATTATTTAAACCGTTAAGGTATCCGACTCTACTTGAGACAACTTTTTTTTAAAAATATGTAGATATATGGGAATTTTTTTGTGGTTTTTAGATTTAATTAGTGCATTTTAAGAAAAATATGCTAAAATTAAGAAGAGAAAAATAAAATATTATTACGGAAAGGGGAAAAAATTGGTAAAAATTTACAAAAAGTTACATAAACGGGGCACTAACTGTACAAAAAGTTTATGAAAAAATGTTCAATTTTGATGTGTTGCTAAGCTATTTATTTTTTAAATGACTTTGAAGATAAAAGATATTTTAATTTTCACAAAAACTAGAGCACTGTATCTTAGTTATTACATGAAATTGCATAAAAACAGTGATTATATTCACATAAGAAACCGTAAATTTTGTAATAAAACAGTGTGGTAGATAAATATGAAGTTCAAAACACTTCAACTATTATACAGAACACGCAAAAAATTTCAGTTAATTCTTTTCAAAACTTTTTGGGAAATTGCTAGCCACGTTTGGACATTTAAGCAAAATGTCATACTTTAAAATGCCTTTTACTCGAAATGTGTGTGTTTTTTTAAAGCAATGTGGCATCTGTTTTTCCTAAAACACTTATAGTTTTTGTTCTAGTGAATGGAAAATAATAAACTTTATATTTTTATAAGGCTATAAGATGGCCTATAAAATAAAATCATAAAAAAATTGTCAATTTTCGGCAAAATTCACAATTTTAGGGTAATCGATACCTTAAGTTATAAAATTGACAAAACTTACGAAATCAAACATCGCTTGAATATATATACTTGCATCTTGTGGTAGAGTTATATAAATAGAATTCTTGGTAAATAAATAAAAAGAATTAACTAAAAGACATATTTTGAACAAATATGTATGAATCATTATTATTATTTTCGAAAAAAAATTAAGTTAATTGAAATATTTACTTGTTTATTATCGCAATTTAAAGAGCTAAAAACTTGTCAAACTTGTTCCTTTAAGAAAACGATACTAAAAGAAAGAACACGTGTTGTGGGAAAAGAAAGAAGGGGACAGAAGAAACAAATAATAGATAGAAAAGTGATAATGAATCCGTCTCGGCTTCTGACATTTAATAAGCAAATAATCAGACGAGAGAGAAGTGTATGTTTGTGTGACGCATGATTAAAGATAGTGTTTTCTAAATATTTGCAATCTCATCCAATCCCTTGCGTAATTAAATTTGACTCAATGTAATCAATTTTTTGTCATATACATCTGCTTTCCATTATTTTATTCAATTCACCTATTCGTGTGTTTCATTTTATAATTAAAGCTTTAAAAAAAATAAAAATGAACTTTGCCTTTTCAATATGTAACTCGGTTTTCTAAGGCATTTTGGAAAACGTAAATGAAGATGCATATTTTGATGAATCTTAAAATAGCAGTAAGCTTTCGATGTTTTGTGTCATAATTTTTGACTACTTTTTATTCGGAAAAATTATTTCTTTTGTTACAGTTAGTGAGAAATATTTAGTACTTCTTCGTTTAAATATGCTTATACCAATGAATATATTTAAAATAAAAGGTTTTTAATGAAATTTTTTTTATAAATAATTAAATATCATATTATAAGTTTTCGTTTATCTCATAAACTTTTATTTTATTATGCTTCACATCTTATTTTTTTTCAATTATTTCTAATCGGTAAGCAAAGTCATTCATTCCTTTTCTTAACTTTACAGTCAATCTTGCCTTATTTTAAATCCATCATATTGTATGTATTTATATATACATAAATAGTTAATATTCTACAGCAGTGCTTCTCAAACTTTTTATACTTGCGAACCAATTTTCAGTCAAAATTTTCATCGCGCCCCCCTTCAAACAAAATAATAATGTATTGAATTCAATAATAATATACTTTGACGAAAAGCTACAGTACTACTTTAATTATAAATCGTACAAATTATCAAGATAAGTATATAATTTTATGACACACATTCCCGTAGGGTCACTGATAATTATTAAACTTGTTCTTAACTTAGTATTGTTAAATTAATTATGAAACACATTGTGCAGTACTGATACATTTATAATTTTTTTATATCAATTTTAGTAACTTGTTTTATTTTTATTACTTCAAAATGTATTTTGTTTTGCTTTCTTCCAGTAAATCAATAATTTTTTTTTTAATTTTTTTATTTTCGCCTTTTCGATATACTCGCGCCCCCCTTATAGGGTTATCATGCCCCTTGGGGGAGCACTACAATTTGGCTGCTGTTCTACAGAAATTGAAATTGCATACACCAGTGCTTCTCAAACTTTCAATATTCGCGACCCAATATTCAATCATCATTTTCATCGCGCTCCCCTCCATACAATAATAATGTATTGAATTCAATAGTACTATACTTAGACGCTAAAATTACAGCAGGATATAAACCTCTTAAAGACCATCGGCGTATATAAACGTCTCGCTCAGCGAAAGCGTTATTTTCCCCGGACGTACATATACGTCTTTCCGAAGTATGATCTTTTTGTGCACTGCTATCCATAAAATTATTCAGAAGGATTTGGAATGCAATAAAAGAACCTCGACAGAGTGTTTGAAAAGAATGTACTTATTTCAGAGGAATTGCTTATTTATTCCTTTCTCTCCCCCCACACACAATACATCTTATACGTTATACGCACGCCTCCGTGGAAAACGGAGGCAATGGAGAGCGTATCGCGTAACTTTTAATCCGCAGTTTAGGCATTAGTTATAAATCACACGATCTATCAAGATAAGTATTAATTTTTTTATATAATTTTATATATGCTAAGACCATGGGATCACTGGTAATTTTTACTTGGTCTTAACTTAGTATTGTAAAATTAATTATAAAATACATTGTGAAGTACTGATACATTTATAAGTGTATCATATCAGTGTAAAAATGTATTTTTTAAAATTATATCAGAATGTATTTTTGTTTACTTTCACGGCAAAATTAGTATGCTGTTCAGTTCTGTTCGGATTTAATAAAATTAGTGTTCTATTTCACACAGTTACTTCTATAAATTACTTTTTTCCAGTTTCGACAGAATAGACCAATGAATCTAATCACTAGCAACTCACTATTAGTATACTTTTTTACCGCTTTTAGAATAAATAGTTCTCATACAAACAGCTGGGTTTTTTTCTCTGAGTATTTCAAGTGATAAGATTTTACTTTTTTTATGCTTATTTCTGACCCTTATCTGTTAAGAATAAATGTGTTTTGCCTTACTTTGATTATTTTAAGCAAAACAGAAATCAGATCTATGAACTAGACCTAATGCTCCCGATCGGAATAATCTTTTCTTGTTTACAAGTTTTAATAAGCGAATTGAGATGTGTGATTATATACATATTATCACAAAAAGTAAAACTTATACTCTGGTTTTCGCTCATATCAGCGCAGTGTTGTAAAATTGTAGCATTTCAATTACTTGTGTTATTTACATTTTATTTATGTGTGTGTGAGAACAAATATAACTTCTTAATGATAGTTCATTAGCGCAGTGTAAATATTATGTTTCGAGTTTTAATATGTTTTCTCCCTTGTAAACAGGTAACTTTTTTTTTAAACATCAAATATATCATTCAAACTATTAATTTAAATTAATTATGAAATTAGAGTACTTAAAACATTTTGCTGATCTAAGAGAACTATGAGTAAATTCTCTAGAGAATTTGTTCATACATTTTAATCGGAATTTTTTTAATGCAAGTGGCAGAATCAAATCAAATCTGAATTTACTAATTGTCATTTGTTATATTGGTGCTAAAAAAATTCTTTCAGATCACATTTTAATGGTGTTTGTGGCTGATATATGAACGCGAATAAAGATTTTTAATAAATTAATAATACTGGAAAAGTATAATAAATACAATACGATACCGAAAAGATTAGTTTCACAAGAGTTTTGTGCAAATAAAGAAATAACAATTTATTGATTGTTAGTGGAAAAAGTTGTATCGAACGCATATTATCGTTGAGATTAAAAATACTCATACCATTTGGGTGAGTGAGTGAATATTAACGTCGCACTGTTCAGATACACGAGGGCTTTTGGCGACAGACCTCGGAGGATCTGTAGCCTAGTGGTCAAGGATATCGAATCTGGCTGGCTTGTCACGAGTTTGAGCCGTACCATAAATACCCGCCAAGTAGGGGAGAGATGCACGTTAAATCTGTTGAGAGCTCAAACGTCCTCCCGTTGGTGTAGTGGGGTAGTTAGGAAGGGGGTGCTCGGGTGTCGTCCTCGTCACTTGACCATGGTTCAAAATTACGAAGTCCGTCGCCAAAAGCCCCGTGAAGCTGAACAGTGCGACGTTAATATTCACTCACTCATTGATGGACCTCATAATTTTTGAACCATGGTCAAGTGATAGAAGACAACACTACCTGAGCTGACACCTCCTTTCGAACTTCCCCACTACACCAACGGGGTGATTGGGTCTTTCGTAGTACTAGGCTCGAACTCATGACCCAGGACACTGGAAGGCTACGGTGGACACAGTTTAAGCTGTAAAGATCATGATTACCTTTTTTTTTTTAAATCATACCTCGATTTAATCCTTTGTTTTCACTAAAATGTCAATTATAACAAGATATATTTTTAAAAAAAGTTAATGAATTTCAGCAGGATTTTGACAAACAATTTGCTAAATTTTAAGTATTTGTCATAAAAAAAATCATGGTGTTATAAATATATTTTCCACACCCTTATATTACAAGTAACAGTACATACTAAAGATAAAAATATCTGTTGTTTTTATTATCCAGCTATTGTTTTACAATTCCGTATTGAGTTTCGATTACTTAAAATCTCATTATACTTTTCAAAAAAACGTCAGAATATTCTATCCTTCATTTTACCATTTATCCCTATAAATTAAACAATTTAAAATCACTTTGTTTTAATTTCCATAAAAAGATTTTTTTTTTTAAAGTTAAAATTTACATTAAAGATATAAGTTATATTTAAGCATGAAAATTCATTAAAAGTTTTAAAAATTCATATTTAATTGTTACATTTTATTAAAAAGTCAAAAGTGGGAAATACATTGTGGTGATGTACTCCCAACATGTCAAACAAGATCTTACATGTGGATAATTTAAAACAAAGAAAGGCATAAAGTAAAAATTAATACATGACAGAAGTATGGTACGCATTGACGATTAAATATGTTGCAAAATGTTTTAAAGTTTTTTTTTTTTAATTCCGATTTTTCTGTTACGGGTTGGAGTCAACGCGTGTGAGAGTAATTCTATATGTTTCCAAAGATTCAGTCTGCCACCATTCTTCCGAAAGTACTTCCTGATATTCCTTTGAGGAATTATTTTCTTCATTGATTCCACCTCTTCTGGTGTACTTCACAAATCCTTGTCCTCGTCTGATGATTCCTGTATAGGTGTGCTTTTTTTAGGTTTGTGAGGCGTCAATTTTTATGTTTTATTTCGGAGGTAAGACTTCTTTTCGGACGTCTTTTCTTTGCGATTTTTTGAGAAGTTTGTTTTGCATCCTGGGATGGAGAAGGTATGGTATTGGATACAGGGTTTCGAATTTCAACCGCAGGACATGTTTCAGCTGTTAAGGGTGTAAACATTGATACATTCGTTGAAGTGAGTGCTGTGAATGGGAGAGCAGTAGATGTAGAAACCGGCAGAGTTTGAGTATTGGAGTTGGATGAGGAAGCGGACATGGATGATGAAGCTTTAGCAGGGGTGAACATATTGCTTGTGGTGGAAAGTGCATTACTAGATACAGGAACAGGTGACTGAGGTTCAGTGAGTGTGAGTGTGTGAGTGAGAGTAGGGTTTTTATGGCGCAGAGCCAATTTAGAGCTATACTGCGCCAAACATTTGTTATAATAAAATTTAAAATGTTTATAAACATTTAAAAATAATGACAATACAGTTTCTAAAAAGTTAAAATTTCTAATCACATAAAACCTTTTCAAGTAATTTAAGAAAATTTGGAGTTGCCCCACCAAGTCAGACCATATGTTAAAATAAAAAACAATAGAAAAGGAGGAATGGAACAATTTTGTTTAATACAAAAGTCGAACTTAATACATGTTATAAAAATTAGCTTTTACTTGTCACAGATCGGGTTGGTGTTAACTCTCGTATATATGTAGGAACATTATGTAAACATTTTTGACATCTTGGATTTATCTCGGGGATCTGGCTCAAGTTTTCCTCTACGTCATATACAAGCATGTCTTCTTCATCAGTAGTATATTCTTGAGGTGCTGCGGTTTATGTGGGAGTCATTTTATTTCTATTTCTGGTTTTTTTTGTATTTTGGGCGTTTTCTTCTATTTCTTGAATTTCGTTGGGATGTGTTAAGATGTTCCTTATTGGATGTGGCTGTAGAGTCTGATACGGAAACTGATGATTGAACATCAGTTGATAGAGTGGCAAATTTATTATAAGTTGTAAGAACTGGGGTATTTCAGTTGGTAACATGATGAAGTGATGGAAGTATTTAGGTTATTTGCTGGGGGAAGTAGTATTAGTAGGTTGAGATTACAGTTGGCTGGCTGCTATTGAAGGTGTGGACGGCAAAACTGGGCTTTGTGGTTAGGATGATGATCTGGAAATATTAGAATTGGATTCTATTACTGTTGGTCTTGGCTTGGATGAAAGTGGTTCAAGTAATTTTAGAGGTGGACATTTTTATTTTTGTTATATTTTTCAAATGTCTGTTTGTGTAGAATTATTTGAAGTAGAAGATTTGGTAGCAGGCGTAAGAAGTTTGAGACCAGGGGCTATTAATTTACGTGCTTCTGGGTAGAAATATTTTATTTGTTTTTATTTTCCTGTATTTGTTTCTCTATTTTAGGGCATATTTTGGAATCTGATGGATGAGGTTGTAAAGCAGTTTATACATTTTGGCTCTAGAATGCAATCTGTGGAAGCATGTCCAGCAGACGCACACATCTAGAAACAAGTCAGTTGACCGCGGCAGAAGTTTGTGAGTGTCGAACTCTGACACACTTAAACTTAGCCGCAGAGGGTTCGGAATGTATGGACAGTTTTACAGTTCAGATATCCAGCTTTAATGCTTTTGGGTAGATTAGGGCCAGTAAATGTTAAAATTATATGCTTGGTTGTTATAACATTTGTATAAAACGACTAACCATTCTTCTGACCTGGATCAGAGAATCATCAATCTACATCAAATTTTGTTCAGCAATTCAGTTTAGGAAATAACACACGGCAAAATTTCTAAGTTTTGTGTGGACTTTATCATTAGAGGACTATTTAGAAACGATTTAGCAAAGAAGAAAGGACTTGGATTTGAAGAGCAGAGTTTTGTTTCAATAAGTAGATCCCCGGGACACCAATCGTTTTACTGATTTCGGTTCTCCACCCTGTCCTACGAGAGCTTTTGTATTGCAAAGGGCATTTCTTTGACATTTCATTGTTTTCTAGTGATAATAGTAAAATCTGGCAGTTGTTGAAACTTTGTCAACTGAGGTTCAGGGCAATTTCTGTGGTGGATGGCACGAGTTGGGCTTGCGTTGAATGATGTGGAAATAGTAGTGGATATTGATATATTTGTTTTAGGGAGTGGTTCGAGTAATTTTAAAGGTGGACATTTTTATTTTTTGTTATATTTTAATCTGTTTGGGTAGCATTATTTATGGTACTTGGGGATTTGGCAACGAGCGTATGTTTGAGACAACTGTGGGACTATTAATTTACGTGCTTCCGGATAGAAATATTTTTATTGTTTTATCTCTTGTATTTGTTTCTCTATTATTTTTCCATTTAAGGGGCAGAAATTTTGGATTCTGATGGATGATGAGGTTGTGGTAGTTTATACATTTTGTCTAGACTGCAATCTGTGGAAGCAATCAACAGATGCATCTAGAGCAATAGGATTCAAATCCGCAGCAGGAAGTTTGAGAATGACCGAACCTCTGGCATTTGAAGTAGCGCAGAGGAGTTCGGTATGTAGGGACGGATTTTACAATTCAAGTAACCGGCTTTTATATTTGTTGGTAGTATTGGGCTATTGAAAGTTAAAATTATGTGTTTGGTTGGAATAATAGTAGAGTCTTTTTAATAGTGATTCTTCTGACCTGAATAACACCCTGATTGGAAAAACCACTCGAGGATTTCCGCTTCAGGGGTGCTCAACAGGTCAGTTTCAGAAATGACACCACGGCAGGGTAAGTGTTTTTGTGTGTGGACTTATTGTAACAGGACTATTTAGGAAAGACTTGGCAACAAAAAGGACTTAGTTTGAAGAGCGAGTTTCACCAATAAGCAGATCCCCGGAACGCAATCTTTTAACAGTTTCAGTTCACCACCTATTCCTATCAGGGCTTTTTGGTGCGAAGGTGATTTAGAAGACATTTCATTGTTTGGAAGAAATCAATAAAATCTGGTATTTTTTGTTATTTGATCAACGTTGAGAGTGTAGGTAATACGAGGCCTTTACCCGGGCACAGCAGCATTGGATCCATAAGAACGCGTATACAACTTCGTCTGGCATTGCCTCCACACCCACCGGTCCAACAAAGGGAGGCAGTGTGCCGTCCAACTGGCAAAACCAGGCACGGCGCTTGCAAGTACGCAGAATATAATGCTACAGTCAGGGCGAGATCAACGGGTAAACCCGACACCCCTTATGCAGCACTAACTACAGCAGTGTCTCTTCGGGGACACCGAAGGAAGCACACCAGCCATTGACAGAGGAGCGGGCTCACTCCTGCCACCCGTCTACAGTGAAAGCACGTGGGCCAAAGGAACGCAGAGGTTTCCCTAGGCCACTAATCTCACACCTCCATACAGGAAGCGTGTGAACGCAAAGGATCCCCAGAACACCATTTTCCTCCTTACGGGATGCCGCACACACAGCAAACATGCAGGTTGAAAAACAACGGTGTTAATCGAAAACAAATAAAGCAACATAATCAAGAATTTAAAAAGAAAATATACGAAAAAGAACTAAACTAACATATTACAAATGTAAACCATAATATGTTAGTAATAAAAAGAGTTTTGCAATAGAAAAAAACAAATTTTTGAACATAGTTCATTTTGTAACTTGGGTCTGTGGTCACAGACGGGGAAAAGAAGAAAAGAGAATTTGAATGGCAGAAGGGGCCGAAAATGAAAAAGATCACTAGGGTACCCTGGGTTCGTGAAGCCCATGTTCTAAAACCATTAAACCCCTTAGGAAGAGGAAAAGATCACTAAGGGTACCTCGGGTGAGGTGAGTGAGTGAGGAGATGTGGGGTTTTCTGGCGCAAGAGCCAATTTTGGCTATACTGCGCCAAACATTTCAATTATAAGAAATTTAAAATATTTTATAAAATATTTAAATATAATGATAATACAGTTTTTAAAAATTAAATTCAATCACATTAAACCGTTTTTTTCAAATAAATAAAAGAAATTTGGTGGGGATTTGCCCCACCAAGTCGAATTTCATATATTAAATTAAAACAATTGAAAAATAAGAATGGAACATGTTAGTTTAAAACAAAGTCAGGCAATACATGTTAAAAAATATATATATATATTTAACTTTTTATTTGTCCTGAATCGGGTTGGTGTTAACTTGCGTATATAGCGAGGATCGTTTAAAACATTTTTGACATCTTGAATTTATCAGAGAGGATCTGGCTCAAGTTTTCCTCTGCGTCATATACAAGCATGTCTTCTTCATCAGTAGTATATTCTTGAGGTGCTGGCTTTCTGGGTTTATGTGGAGTCATTTTTATTTCATTTCTGGTTTTGTATTTTTGGGCGTTTTCTTCTATTTCTTGAATTTCGTTGGGATGTGTTAAGATGTTCCTTGTGGATGTAGCTGTAGATTCTGATATGGAAACTGATGATTGAACATCAGTTGATAGAGTGTAAATTTATTAGAAGTTGTAAGAACTGGGGTATTTCAGTTGGTAACGATGAAGCGGAAATATTTAGGTTATTGCTAGAGTAGTAGTAGGTTGAGGGTCTGAGTTAGTAGCTGCTATTGTGAAGAGGTGGACAGCAGGGAAACCTTAGGTAGACGATGTTGTGGTAACGCTTGGGAGTGGATGTGATATATCTGGTTTCGGGGAGATGAAAGTGGTTTGCAATAATTTTAAAGGTGGACATTCTATTTTAGTGATATTTTCATCTGTCTGCGTAGCAAGATACCAGTGAAGATTTGGCAACCTGAGCCATGTCTGAGATATCTGAGGGAATTGTGTTTTCGAGCTTCTAAATAAGAAATATTTTTGTTTGTTTTGATTTCCTGTATTTGTTTTTCTATTTTCCATTTGGGACATAATTTAGAATCTGCAGAGTGAGGTGATGAACAATTAATACATTTTGGCTCTAAACTGCAATCCGTGGAAAAGAATGCCCAATGGTGCACATCTAGAACATGTTAATTGACCGCGACAGGAAGTTTGGGAGTGACCAGACACTCTGGCATTTAAAACAGCGCAGAGGGATTCAGCGGAATATATGTTGCGTATCTTACAATTCAGGTATCCGGCTTTACACACTAATTGTTGTGGGCAATTTGGAAGGTATAGAGTTAATATTAAATGTTTTGTCGGAATGATTGTTGAATCGCTTTTTATTGTTATTCTTCTTGCCTGAATAACACCCTGACCAGAAAATCCCATCAAGGATTTCCGCATCAGGGGTTGTCAACAAATCGGAGCTCGGAAATGACACCACGACAAGTGTTTAGTGATTTATGAGAGGAGATATGTTTACTGTTGAATCAAGAAAAGTTTTCGCGAGGAGAAAAGACTTTGTTTGTGTAGGGCGAATATAGTTTCGATAAGAAGATCCCCGGAACGTAAGCGTTTCACAGATTTCGGTTCACCTCCTATTCCAGTCAGAGCTTTTGAATGGCAAATAGCGATTTCAGAGACATATGGCATTGTTGATAAAGATAAAACTTAAAAATCGTGCATGTGTAACGGTTTCTTCACAACCATTAATTTTAGTTAAATTAAGGCCTTTACCCGGGCTGCAACAGCAACGGATCATCATAATAACGCGTACACCACTAGATACAGTGCCTCCACCCGCCACGAGGTCAACAAGGGAGGCAGTGTGCCGGTCATCTGGCCAAAACCAGGCACGGCGCTTGCAGAGTACACCCAGAAGATAGTGATACAGTCAGGGTGAGGATCAACGGGTAAACCGGACACCCTTATCTGCAGCACTAACCACAACAGTGTCTCTTCGGGGATACCGAAGAGGTACTACCAGCCGATTGACAGGAGCGGGCTCACTCCCTACTGCCACCCGTCTACAGTGAAGCGTGGGCCAAAGGAACGCAGAAGTATCCCTAGGCCACTAATCTCCTCCATACTGGGCGTGGGCAAAGGGAACGCAAAGGATCCCCAGAGCACCATTTTCCCCTTACGGGACGCCGCACACGGCAAACATGCGGGTTGAAGAAAAACAGCAATTGTTAATCGAAAATAAATAAAACAACATAATCAAAATTTAAAAATATACGAAAAGGAACTAAACTAACACAATACAAATGTAAACCATAATATGTTAGTATTGAGTAAACGTAGTTTTTCATCAGAAAAACAAAATTTGAACATAGTTCATTTTTGTTAGATTGGTCTGTGGTCTAGACGGGAAAGGAAGAAAAGGGAAATTTGAATGGCAGGGAAGGGCCGAAAATAGAAAGATCACTAGGGTACCCTGGGTTCGTGGCCCATGTTTTACCAAAAAAGACAGTAAACCTTAGGAAGAAAAGATCACTAGGGCACACTCGGGAGCGTGAAACCCGTACTCACCTAAAGAAGGTATGACCCCTGAGGGTCGAGGACACCGAAGAGAGGTACTACCAGCCGATTGACAGGAGCGGGCTCACTCCTGCCACCCGCCTACAGTGAGTGAGTGAGTGAGAGTAGGGTTTTATGGCGCAAGAGCCAATTTTGGCTATGCTGCACCAAACATTTGTTATAAGAAATTTAAAATATTTTATAAAATATTTAAATATAATGATAATACAGTTTTAAAAAGTTAAAATTTCAATCACATTAAACCGTTTTCAAAATAAATAAAGAAAATTTGGTGCCCCACCAAGTCAATTTCCTTATATTAAAATAAAAACAATTGAAAATAAGAATGAAACATGTTAGTTTAAAAGGAAACAAAGAGTCAGTGAGGTGAGTGGCAGGTGAGGTGTAGGGTTTTATGGCGCAAAGAGCCAATTTTGGCTCTGCCTGCTGCGCCAAACATTCGTTAAAATATATGAAAACAATATTAAAATATACATGAAGTAGCCGTACATATACAAATATATATTTATGTATGTGCATGCCTGCATGCACATACATAAAAATAGTTAAAACAATTAAAATAATTTGTTAAATTAAATATAAAAAATCAATTTTTTTAATAAAAGCAAATATAGGTTTTGGTGGGGGTTTTTCTCCCACCAAAGTCCAGGTAAGTTAAATGAGATGAATTAAAAAAGGTGATACGATAATTATTAAAACGGGACAATCTATTAAAATATGTTGAACTGAGTACGAGATCATGCATGAGAAGGACAGAGTTAGGAGCATTTTCCCCAATAACAAATGCCTGTGTGTAAGCGTGTATGACCAATGCGAAGACAGTCAATTTGACATCAGTTCTTCGCATTGGTATCACAAACCATGCTCTATGGCAGGCTTCACAAGAGTGCAGTTTGTTATTCAACTGCTGACTCCAAGATTCTTGCCAGATCGTAAATAAATGATTAAAACAAAGTCAGGCAATACATGTTAAAAAAAATATTTAGCTTTTACTTGTCCTGAATCGGGTTGGTGTTAACGCGCGTATATATGTGTGAGGCTTGTTTAAAACATTTTTTGACATCTTGAATTTATCCAGAGGATCTGGCTCAAGTTTTTCCTCCACGTCATATACAAGCATGTCTTCGTCATCAGTAGTATACTCTTGAGGTGCTGGCTTTCTGGGTTTATGTGGAGCCATTTTTATTTCTATTTCTGGTTTTGTATTTTGGGCGTTTTCTTCTACGTTGGGATGTTAAAAATGTTCCTTATTGGATGTAGTAGCTGTAGACTCTGATTAATATGGAAACTGATGATTGAACATCAGTTGATAGAGTAACAAATTTATTAGAAGTTAGAACTGGGGGTATTTCAGTTGATGATAACGATGAAGCGGAAGTATTTGGAGGCTATTGCTAGGGGAAGTAGTAGTAGTAATAAGGTGTGGAAGAGAGTGAGTTGGATGAGGAAGCGGATATTATGGATGAAGTAGTTCCAATAGGGGTTATTGTTTTATTGGTAGCGGTAACCACAGCATCAGACCTGGGAATTGGTAGCTGAGGCCGTGACTCTACTACTGCAATTAAAGATAATGGAAGGCAGTAGTTGTTAGCGAGTTGAGGAAGATGATTTAGAAATAGCAGGTGTGGATATTAATGTATTTGTTTTAAGGAGGGATAAAGATGGCTGGAGGTAATTTTAATGGTGGGCATTTATTTTGTGATATTTTCATCAGTTTGGGTTGTTGAGGTTACTGTTGAAGGTTTAGCGGCTTGTGCGTATGTTTGAAGATATTTGTGGGACTATTAATTTACGAGGGCTTCAAGATAAGTGTATTTTTTATTTGTTTTTAATTCCTGTATTTGTTTTCAATTTTCCATTTTGGGCAAAATTTAGAGATGGATGAATGCGGCTGGGTACAATTACATTTCGGCTCTAAGAGTACAATCCGTAAGGAATGCTTAACGGTTTGCACATCTAGAAACATATCAGTGACCGTGTCATGAAGTTTGTGAGTGTCGAACCTCTGGCACTTAAGAAACAGCGAAAGTTTTGGAATGTGGGCAGGTACACACAATTTTAAAGGTAGCCAGCTTTTTATTGTTGTCGATAGTTTGCAGGGCTGTTAAACGTTAAAATTATATGTTTGGTGGGAATTATTGATGTGTCTTTTTTAATTGTTATTCTTCTGACCCTAAATAACACCCTGACTAGAAAATCCATCAGGATTTCCGCATCAGTAGTGGTCAACAGGTCAGGTTCAGAAGAAACACCTCGACAAGGATTAAGTGACTTGTGTAGAACCACAGAAACAGGACGAATTTAGAAGGATTTTGCAAGAAGAAAAGACTTTTTGTTTGTAGAGGCGGAATTCGTTTCAATTAGTAGATCCCCGGAACGCAGTCGTTTTACTGATTTCGGTTCTACCTATTCGATGAGGGCTTTGTGTATAGCAAATGGTGATTTCGCGACAATTCATTATTTGGTAAGGAAATTAGTAGGAATCTTGAATTCGTTGATATTTCATCGACGTGTTGAGTGGGTAATTTAAGGCCTTTACCCGGGCACTGCATCATTGGATCCATAAGAACGCGTATACAGCTTCGTCTGGCGTGCCTCCACCCACCACGGAGGTCAACAAGGAGACAGTGTGCGGTCATCTGGCAAATACCAGGCACGGCGCTTTCCAGAGTACACCAGAATATAGTGATACAGTCAGGGTGAGGATCCAACGGGTAAACCCGCCACCCCTTATCACCAGCACTAACCTACAACGATGTCTCTTCAGGGACACCGAAGAAGTACTACCAGCCGATTGACGAACGGGCTCCTCCTGCCACCCGTCACAGTGAAGCGTGGGCAAAGGAACGCAGAGGGCATCTGGCCTCATCTCCTCCATACTAGGCGTGGGCAAAAGGGAACACCAAAAGGATCCCCAGTACCCATTTCCTCCTTACGGGATGCCGCACACGGCGAAGCATGCAGGTTGAAAAACAACGGTGTTAATCGAAAACAAATAAGCAACATAATCAAAATTTAAAGAAATATACGAAAAGGAACTAAACTAACACAATAGAAATGTAAACGTAAAGAGTTTTCAACTAAGAAAAAAGCAAATTTTGAACATAGTTCATTTTGTAACTTGGGTCTGTGGTCCTGAACGGGAAAAGAAGAAAAGGGAAATTTGAATGTAGAAAGGGCCGAAAATAGAAAAGATCCCACTAAGAATTTACCCTACAGGTTCGTATTATGTTTACCAAAGACAGTAAACCCCCTTAGGAAGAGGAGGAAAAAGATCACTGAGATTGCCTCAGGAGCGTGAAACCCGAACTCACCTAAAAGGAGGTGTGACTGAAGGATGTTTTGTGGGGAAAAGCGATGAGTATTTTTTATTGTAATTCTCTCCTGACCTGGGTGACACCCTGGTCAGAAAGAAAGAAGGCTACTGAGGCACACAAAAGATCTAGTTTGGAGACGACTTACCTCGACAGGAATTCATGTGAGGAGTTACTGAAAAGGAGAAAATCTAAAAAGGTTTTATGTAACAAAAACGATTTACTTTATGTGCAGATGTAATCTATAAGAAGGTCACCTGATGATAATTTTTTTAATGGTTAGGTTCTCCACCTATTCCTATTAAAGTGTTGTGAATTATAAACGGAGATTTTTGTGACATTTCATTGTTTTTGTAGGATAAAATTAAAAATTGTGCGTGTTTAGCAATATCGTCAATGTTTAAGTTAGGCTGAAACAAGGCCTTTACCCGACGCTGCATTGAAGGATACATAAGGTGAAAAAGAACTTCATTCTGGCGTGCCTCCACCTACGAGTCTAACAAGGAGGCAGTGTGCCGGTCATCTGGCAAGCCAGACACGGCGCTTTCCCGGTACGCAGAATATAGTGATACAGTCCAGGGTGAGGGATCAACGGGTAAACCCGCCACCCCTTATCTGCAGCACTAACCCTACGGCAGTGTCTCTGGAGGGACACCGAAGAGAGGTACCAACCGATTGACAGGAGCGGGCTCCTCCTGCCACCCGTCTACAGTGAAGCGTGGGCCAAAAGTATTCCCAGGACACCATTTTCCTCCTTACGGGACGCCGCACACGGCAAACATGCGGGTTGGCTAACCAGCGGTGTTAATCAGCGGAGCAAAGTAAAAAGCAACATAGTAAAATATTGAAAGAAATCTAAAAAGGAACTAAACCAACGCAATACAAAACAGAAATTTCCTAAACAGAATTTTTGGTTATGTATTCATAATATTCTCAACTTCAATGTACCATATATTACTGCTTAGAATATTACCTTCAGTATTATTATCCAAAAAGAGTATTAAACTACTGAAAACTTCCGTAGAAAAATACCCCAATATTTTTATATACAATAATTTATATTAAAATGTTATAGTCAGATAACAAATACATATTTATTTAACATGCATAAAATTCAGCCACATACTCATATTTCCTTAATGTATGATAATAAGTAACTATTCAAAAAGCAGAAATAAAGTTTAGAATTTCATATCAAAAAGAAATCATTTTAATTCGAGAATGACACAGTACTTTTATTTACACAGCTAAAAGTTAGTGTAAAATTATTTAAACCGTTAAGGTATCCGACTCTACTTGAGACAACTTTTTTTTAAAAATATGTAGATATATGGGAATTTTTTTGTGGTTTTTAGATTTAATTAGTGCATTTAAGAAAAATATGCTAAAATTAAGAGAAGAGAAAAAATAAAATATTATTACGGAAATGGGGAAAAATTGTGGTAAAAATTTACAAAAAGAAGTTACACATAAACGGGGGCACTAACTGTACAAAAAGTTTATGAAAAAATGTTCGAATTTTGATGTGTTTGCTAAGCTATTTATTTTTTAAATGACTTTGAAGATAAAAAGATATTTTAATTTTCACAAAAACTAGAGCACTGTATCTTAGTTATTACATGAAATTGCATAAAAACAGTGATTATATATATTCACATAAGAAACCGTAAATTTTGTAATAAAACAGTGTGGTAGATAAATATGAAGTTCAAAACACTTCAACTATTATACAGAACACACACAAAAAATTTCAGTTAATTCTTTTCAAAACTTTTTTGGGGAAATTGCTAATACGTTTGGACATTAAGCAAAGATGTCATACTTTAAAATGCGTTTTACTCGAAATGTGTGTGTTTTAAAGCAATGTGGCATCTGTTTTTCCTATAAAACACTTATAGTTTTTGTTCTAGTGAATGGAAAATAATAAACTTTATATTTTTATAAACTAATAAGATGGCCTATAAAAATAAAATCATAAAAAATTTGTCAATTTTTCGGCAAAATTCACAATTTTAGGGTAATCGATACCTTAAGTTATAAAATTGACAAAACTTACGAAATCAAACATCGCTTGAATATATATACTTGCATCTTGTGGTAGAGTTATATAAATAGAATTCTTGGTAAATAAATAAAAAGAATTAACTAAAAGACATATTTTGAACAAATATGTATGAATCATTATTATTATTTTCGAAAAAAAATTAAGTTAATTGAAATATTTACTTGTTTATTATCGCAATTTATAAAGAGCTAAAAACTTGTCAAACTTGTTCCTTTAAGAAAACGATACTAAAAGAAAGAACACGTGTTGTGGGAAAAGAAAGAAGGGGACAGAAGAAACAAATAATAGATAGAAAAGTGATAATGAATCCGTCTCGGCTTCTGACATTTAATAAGCAAATAATCAGACGAGAGAGAAGTGTATGTTTGTGTGACGCATGATTAAAGATAGTGTTTTCTAAATATTTGCAATCTCATCCAATCCCTTGCGTAATTAAATTTGACTCAATGTAATCAATTTTTTGTCATATACATCTGCTTTCCATTATTTTATTCAATTCACCTATTCGTGTGTTTCATTTTATAATTAAAGCTTTAAAAAAAATAAAAATGAACTTTGCCTTTTCAATATGTAACTCGGTTTTCTAAGGCATTTTGGAAAACGTAAATGAAGATGCATATTTTGATGAATCTTAAAATAGCAGTAAGCTTTCGATGTTTTGTGTCATAATTTTTGACTACTTTTTATTCGGAAAAATTATTTCTTTTGTTACAGTTAGTTAGAAATATTTAGTACTTCTTCGTTTAAATATGCTTATACCAATGAATATATTTAAAATAAAAGGTTTTTAATGAAATTTTTTTTATAAATAATTAAATATCATATTATAAGTTTTCGTTTATCTCATAAACTTTTATTTTATTATGCTTCACATCTTATTTTTTTCAATTATTTCTAATCGGTAAGCAAAGTCATTCATTCCTTTTCTTAACTTTACAGTCAATCTTGCCTTATTTTAAATCCATCATATTGTATGTATTTATATATACATAAATAGTTAATATTCTACAGCAGTGCTTCTCAAACTTTTTATACTTGCGACCCAATTTTCAGTCAAAATTTTCATCGCGCCCCCCTTCAAACAAAATAATAATGTATTGAATTCAATAATAATATACTTTGACGAAAAGCTACAGTACGACTTTAATTATAAATCGTACAAATTATCAAGATAAGTATATAATTTTATGACACACACATTCCCGTAGGGTCACTGATAATTATTAAACTTGTTCTTAACTTAGCATTGTTAAATTAATTATGAAACACATTGTGCAGTACTGATACATTTATAATTTTTTTATATCAATTTTAGTAACTTGTTTTATTTTTATAACTTCAAAATGTATTTTGTTTTGCTTTCTTCCCGTAAATCAATAATTTTTTTTTAAATTTTTTTTATTTTCGACTTTTCGATATACTCGCGCCCCCCTTATAGGGTTATCACGCCCCCTGGGGGAGCACTACAATTTGGCTGCTGTTCTACAGAAATTGAAATTGCATACACCAGTGCTTCTCAAACTTTCAATATTCGCGACCCAATATTCAATCATCATTTTCATCGCGCCCCCCTCCATACAATAATAATGTATTGAATTCAATAGTACTATACTTAGACGCTAAAATTACAGCAGGATATAAACCTCTTAAAGACCATCGGCGTATATAAACGTCTCGCTCAGCGAAAGCGTTATTTTCCCCGGACGTACATATACGTCTTTCCGAAGTATGATCTTTTTTGTGCACTGCTATCCATAAAATTATTCAGAAGGATTTGGAATGCAATAAAAGAACCTCGACAGAGTGTTTGAAAAGAATGTACTTATTTCAGAGGAATTGCTTATTTATTCCTTTCTCTCCCCCCACACACAATACATCTTATACGTTATACGCACGCCTCCGTGGAAAACGGAGGCAATGGAGAGCGTATCGCGTAAATCAGTTTAGGCATTAGTTATAAATCACACGATCTATCAAGATAAGTATTAATTTTTTTATATAATTTTATATATGCTAAGACCATGGGATCACTGGTAATTTTTACTTGGTCTTAACTTAGTATTGTAAAATTAATTATAAAATACATTGTGAAGTACTGATACATTTATAAGTGTATCATATCAGTGTAAAAATGTATTTTTTAAAATTATATCAGAATGTATTTTTTTGTTATTTTACTTTCGTAAATTAGTATCTGTTCGGATTCTGTTCGGATTTAATAAAATTAGTGTTCTATTTCACACAGTTACTTCTATAAATTACTTTTTTCCAGTTTCGACAGAATAGACCAATGAATCTAATCACTAGCAACTCACTATTATAGTATACTTTTACCGCTTTTAGATAGAATAAATAGTTCTCATACAAACAGCTGGGTTTTTTTCTCTGAGTATTTCAAGTGATAAGATTTTACTTTTTTTATGCTTATTTCTGACCCTTATCTGTTAAGAATAAATGTGTTTTGCCTTACTTTGATTATTTTAAGCAAAACAGAAATCAGATCTATGAACTAGACCTAATGCTCCCGATCGGAATAATCTTTTCTTGTTTACAAGTTTTAATAAGCGAATTGAGATGTGTGATTATATACATATTATCACAAAAAGTAAAACTTATACTCTGGTTTTCGCTCATATCAGCGCAGTGTTGTAAAATTGTAGCATTTCAATTACTTGTGTTATTTACATTTTATTTATGAACAAATATAACTTCTTAATGATAGTTCATTAGCGCAGTGTAAATATTATGTTTCGAGTTTTAATATGTTTTCTCCCTTGTAAACAGGTAACTTTTTTTTTAAACATCAAATATATCATTCAAACTATTAATTTAAATTAATTATGAAATTAGAGATTACTTAAAACATTTTGCTGATCTAAGAGAACTATGAGTAAATTCTCTAGAGAATTTGTTCATACATTTTAATCGGAATTTTTTTAATGCAAGTGGCAGAATCAAATCAAATCTGTGAATTTACTAATTGTCATTTGTTATATTGGTGCTAAAAAAATTCTTTCAGATCACATTTTAATGGTGTTTGTGGCTGATATATGAACGCGAATAAAGATTTTTAATAAATTAATAATACTGGAAAAGTATAATAAATACAATACGATACCGAAAAGATTAATGTTTCACAAGAGTTGTGCAAATAAAGAAATAACAATTTATTTATTGATTGTTAGTGGAAAAAGTTGTATCGAACGCATATTATCGTTGAGATTAAAAATACTCATACCATTTGGGTGAGTGAATATTAACGTCGCACTGTTCAGATACACGAGGGCTTTTGGCGACAGATCTCGGAGGATCTGTAGCCTAATGGTCAAGTTATCAGATCCTGGCTGGCTTGTCACGAGTTTAAGCTCATTACCACTAAATACCCGCCAAGTAGGGGAGAGATGCACGTTAAATCTGTTGAGAGCTCAAACGTCCTCCCGTTGGTGTAGTGGGGTAGTTAGGAAGGGGGTGCTCGGGTGTCGTCCTCGTCACTTGACCATGGTTCAAAATTACGAAGTCCGTCGCCAAAAGCCCCGTGAAGCTGAACAGTGCGACGTTAATATTCACTCACTCGTGATGGACCTCATAATTTTGAACCATGGTGAAGTGATGAAGACAACACCTGAGCTGACACCTCCCTTTCCGAACTTCCCTACTACACCAACGGGAGTAAGTTGGGTCTTTCGTAGTACTATGCTCGAACTCATGACCTTGGACACTAGGCTACGGTGGACACAGTTTAAGCTTGTAAAAGTCATGATTACCTTTTTTTTTTTTAAATCATACCTCGATTTAATCCTTTGTTTTCACTAAAATGTCAATTATACAAGATATTTTTTTAAAAAAAGTTAATGAATTTCAGCAGGATTTTGACAAACAATTTGCTAAATTTTAAGTATTTGTCGTAAAAAAAAATCATGGTGTTATAAATATATTTTCCACACACCCTTATATTACAAGTAACAGTACATACTAAAGATAAAAAATATCTGTTTTATTATCCAGCTATTGTTTTACAATTCCGTATTGAGTTTCGATTACTTAAAATCATTAATACTTTTCAAAAACGTCAGAATATTCTTTATCCTTCATTTTACCATTTATCCCTATAAATTAAACAATTTAAAAAATAATAATTATATTCTTCTCTTCCAATTGCCTCTTATACAAATGTTGCTGAACAGATCTCAAATGGTCTCTTTGCCTTAACAGATTTTCACAACTTAGGAAAATAAATCAATACAATAAATAAATTTGAATTTTTTTTTACTCTACTATATATTTTTGCTTTATTTTATTTAACATGCATCTAAAACTTCAAATTAGTCAAAAATAGTCAATAAACTGAAAATATTCAAATCTATTTTAAAAAATTATTTGCCTTTCGACAGATTGAGTTTCGGACAGAGTAAAAAGTTTTGTTGAATTTTAATTCACAATGAAGTTGGTCATCCAGTAAAAGGTTTTCATTGCAATAATTCGCCAACCAGTTGGCCGCCCTAAGCTCGCGGTCATAATCTTGAGCTCGAGGCCGGCGTGCCTCTACGATCCCCTAGTGCCACTGAAAACCCTCCATGTAGATTAATTCTGTCGTGGCTAAAAGTTCTCCCTTTTGCGTGGCGTGTGTGAATGAATATTAATGTCGCACTGTTCAGCTACACGAGGGCTTTTGGTGACAGACCTTGTAATTTTGAACACGGTCAAGTCCCCTTTGGTATGGCATGCAAGTTTGAAGAGGGAGTGCCAGCTCATGTGTTGTCCTCATCACTTGACCGGGGTGACTCAAACTAACGAAATTAATCCCCGATAGCCCGCGTGTTGCTGCATTGTGTGACGTTAATAAACACTTAATCATTCACCAGCAAGTCCTATATGCAGAAATCTGAACTAGGAATTTCAAAAATATATCAGCTCTTATAATCAATCATCATAGCAAAAACCAAATCATAAATGGTTATTGTTGCAAGCGACTTTAATAAAAAACACTTTAAAAACTTTTTAAATTATGTTATTTGCAATTACTATTGGTACTCTCTTTTAATGTAATAGCATATGTTGGCTTAAGTAAGACTACACCTTTAAAAAGGTTGAGAATTGCGTATGAATATAAGCCTTGTGTGTGTGCTTTAAATAGTTTTAACTGGACGATTTGAAAGAGCTCTATAATATAGCATATTTGAGGATGTAAACGTTTTTTTTAGGGTATAATATTGCATTAAATGATCTTAATAAAAACTGAAAGATCATGGAAAAACAATTTAAAGGGTGATGCTTGGACGGAGTGAGTGAGTGAGTGTTGTAGTTTATGGCGCAAGAGACGTTTTGAGCTAAACTGCGCCAAACAATTGTTAAAATGTTAAAAAGACAAAACATCTAAAAATGCTGACAAGAATACAGTTTCTGTAGCAGAAGGTAAAATATCAAATTAAATATAAAAATTCAATTCATAAGATTAAAGCAGACACATTTTGATGGGGACCCCCACTAAGTCAGAAAAGGTTGAAACATCAAAGAAACAGCTAAATAAAAATTGAAATAAGACATTTAACATAGCAATTTTTATATTTAACAACTAGTTAAAGGTTTTAAGGCGTGCTTGGATGGTTAAAGAGGTTTAAATGTAAATTAGATTTCTTTTACTAAGGGAATTAAATCTGGAAAATTTTGTAATTTTCCAAAATTTAAAGCTTTTGGATGTATCAACACTTTTCAAAAAACGAATTGAAATTTCGGTTATAAACTTTCAAAAACTTCTCCGCTCTATTAAAGAATATAAATTTTCAAACAGATTTACAAAAACTCAGAAGAATTAAAGGTAACTGAAAATTGCCACAAGCCAATTATCCAGAAGCAAATTATTCTGCATAAAGCTTTTCAATAACACCCTCGTTAATTAGTGAGATTAGAAAATATGAAAATGCACACACTAATTGTGCATATGCAATGTAATCCGACTTAAAAAAATTATTTGCAAAACTCCTCATACTCTACAATGCATAACATTAGGCTTACTGTTGTATAAGTGATAACAGCATTATCTAATTTAAATCTAAAAATATAAATGTACTTATAATACAAATATAAAATGAAAAGGTAGTGAAAAAATGAAGGCGGGGAGGTACATGTAAAAATTTCAAAAATCTATACAGTGAACAAAAATATTTTAAGGCTTTCGGAATAATTAATAAAAAGGTACCCAGGCAATATATAAGCGTTTCAACTCACTTTTAAAGTTTTGTCATTTACAAAAATATAGGTTACAATACAACAAGACGTTCAGCAGCTTCAACATCCTGACCACATGAACAAATATCCCGATCAATGAAATTAAGTTAAACCTAGACAAAAACTCTTAAAGTCTCTATGCCCCGTAAGAATTTAGAACAGATTAAAATCAGTAAAAAAAATTCTTGCATTTTAGCCGCTGATAAAGAATTGTGTTCCAGGTCGAAACAGTACTTTCCCATGCTTAAATGTTACTAGTGGGACAGCGGCACAGACATCGAAAGGTCCACATCCTGGCAAGTTGTCTTGTTGTCAAACTGGGGACACAAAAATTTGTAGATATGAAGAAACGTATTAAATAAGTGGAACATAATTGAATGTCGAAAGACGCAGCTTCTGAATGGCGTATTGAAAACTCAAATGCCCTGTTATCCTAAGCTTCTAACATGATCTCTGCTTTAGCTAAAAACCAGAAATCGCATTGTTAACAAAAGTAAATGGACATGAAAATGGTTAAGTCTTTTTATGGTACTAAATCATATTGTAAAAAGCTAGAAACAAATTGACAGAGGATGACTTTGACCTGTTCTTGCAACTAAGAGAATACAACCTGATATAAAAAAAGTCTTGCAAATAACATTAAGTAGAAAACATCTAACAAACATAAGAATAGTTCACTTCAATTGCATTATTAAAGTTTAACTATTGGTGTGACGTTTTTTTTAATTAAAAAATAAA
>BMAV01017512.1:0-11704 GCA_019973955.1 Trichonephila inaurata madagascariensis | reverse complement strand
AAAAACACAAAATATACATCAGAAAATCTTGATTTTCCCATTTGTATTTCACAATAACACCTAATAAAATTTTGAAATCACACAAAATAGATATTTTGTGAGTCTAATGTTATTGCCCCAACTATATTAGAAACTTCAATAACTATTTCGTCGAAAAATTCACTACCAAGTGCAAAAAAAGTATTATTATTGTGCGCAAACTGGCATAGAATGGTGCATATTGCAGTATTTGGCGATGTCTTTTGATTTTAGGTAAAAGGCCAACAAAAAAAAAAACAACTATATATTAATTTAATTTAGATTCATTGGAGAAAGATAAAATAGGTGGAAGAGAGAGAGAGAGAGAGATTTTAATCGGTATACTACTCATTTGTGAAGAGATTTTGAAATCATGCCAAACACATCCATAGTGTACAGAATTAAAATGAGTACTTTACACATAAAAATTATCTAAAGTAAATATCCCGAGTTTAAAAATAAATTGAAAAATGATATACAATATTAACACTAATTGACATAAAAAGAGCTGAACTATTTGTATCAACGCGAAAGTATAATTTGAAAAAATAATTACAATCTTACGACCACCTGCTTCCTCAACATGTATTTAAGCCATCTGTCTGTTTTGCTCATTCACTGATTTGATGAGCAACTACTCGCACTGCGTTTGCTTGGCCAGTATGATGACCTAAGTTCGAGTTTCTGCAATACAATTTTGTGTACTGAAGCCGATTGACTGCAGTTAAAATGTAGGTTAAAACAAAAACACATGAAATTACAAAACAGCTCTGAGCCTTGCATCCGAATTCTTTTGGGGCCCTTTTTCAGATATGAGCACCATGTAAGTGGAACTGTAATAACATTCATTGGGGCCCCTGAATCATTGATACAGCGGTAGCTCTACGTCCATGACAAAAGCAAACCATAATAACTTCAAGTATTTTTTTAACGAATTACTAATGGAATCTGTTTAAGAAAGTTATAATCTTATAAAGCAATCAAAAACAAAATAAGGTGCAATATTTTGATGACTCAAAATCAGAAAATCTTAGTTTTACCATTTGTATTTCAATAGTAACATCAAATGAAAGGTACTTACGTATTATCGCAACCTATTGGAGACATTGTATTAAACGAAGCACATGATTACCAATTTCGCGAGTACGACATCTGCGAAAATGGAATGGCCAACTTTGCGAGTTATCATGGAAGTTGGCGATTGTTGCGATACTACGTAAGAATCAAATGAAATTTAAAAAGTTGTCTAAAACAGAGAAAAAACATTCTTATTAAAAGCTCCGTCGATTTATTTCGTGAAATTAAAATGTTTCCAAGTGGGAAAAAAATATTGTTTCCAAACATTGAATGTTATATCGCGGCATTTGGCTACGTCTTTTTATTTCAGGTAAATGGTTAACGGAAACTATTTGGTAGAAAAATAAGCAGCGTACAGAAGTCAATTATGTAAATTTCATTTTCGCTTAATAAAGAAAAATAAATTTAGCTTAAAATTACAGAAAAAAACACGATGTAGAATTTAAGCAAAATTGTAAACATCCCGCGATAATGCTATCCGATTGTTGCCAATCTACAAAACAAAATTTGAGTTGTTGAAAGAATCATTTTTAAAAACTGATTTATTCGAAAAATAATCCCAAATACGTATCAAAGAACAAAAAAATAGATAAATGTGACAACCAACAAACATAACCATAGTAGAAATATACATTAATTCGGAAAAAACTATGTGTAAAGTTTAAATTTTCACATTCAGAGCGAATCGTGACATCGTATGACGTCATAACACCAAAAAATCACTTAAAAATTAAATTTAAAAAAATTTAGAGGGAATTTTGAAATAAAAAGTACATAAGATCCTGACCGGTGTCAAATGCAACGTTGTGTCAAAATTTTAGATAAATCCATGCAGAACTTTTAGAGTTATGCGAGCATACACAAACCAACACAACATTTATATAGAGAGAGATTTAAAAATTTCCACTCAAATAAATTTCAAAATGAAAAAACTTTAAAAATCCGATACTTAAATTTATTTTTAAAAGAGTCGGCGGGCCGCAACTTACGTACTGGCGGGCCATATGCGGCCCGCGGGCTGCGTGTAGGAAACCCCTGTTTTAGTTCATTCTTTCTGTGTTCAAATCAGAGGGTTTGAGATTTTTTTAACTACTTTATTCAAATTTAATTCATTTTTATCACCTATAATAAAGGATGATTCATTATGTGTTTTAGTAGTTGCATTACTAATAGTATTTTTAATATGCTGATGTGATTATTATTATATTTTGGATATTAAAGAAATTTTTATCAAAAGTATTTATTTGAAAAATACTTGTCAATGCTTAAATTATTGTTCATTTTCAATAATCCGTGTCCGTAAAAGGGTAGCAAGTGTCTATTTACATAATATTGCTTGTTAAGATTACCTGTAAAAATTGTAATTCAGACTAAGCTGTTATGTATTTTTTTCTCTTGATCTGTAAAACATTTTATTCTCAACAACTTGACTTCCTAATATTCTGTTTGGATTTTATTTTGAGTATTGTGAAGTGCACTTCATGGAAAGGAATCCTATATGTGTGTGTATATAACTATAAGATTTTTTCACTGCTGGCCGTTAAAATTGCAACACCAGGAAGGAATGATCCACACAAGAAATGAAGAGATGGTTGGTTCATAAAAAAATTGTAATTTCAGAGCATTTAGATGAAGAAGGGAGAAACGATATCTGAATCACCACATAAAAAACAATTGTGTAGTGGATTTACCATTCTGGAAGCACTTTATAAGATCGAAGTTTGATCAGAATATCATGTTATGCCTCAAATAGGAAGAAGTGCTTACTAGTAAGGGTCAGTTCCGTAAAATCGCCATTCAGACTGGTCGAAATCCAACCACTGTCATGCGAATGGAATCAATGGGTTGCTGAGGGTCATATTGAACGACATGTAGGATCTTCACGCCCTCCAACGATTAACGCCCAGGAGGACTGATAAAGTAAAGACGGCCCTGCAAAATCGTAAAACAACATAACAGGCCATAAGTAAAAAAACGGCTATGTTTGCAGCACGCACAGTATCCACTCGTGCGGTGCTACGACGTGTTTAGCAGTGTGGACTGTCATCACGGCGACAATTTCTTCAACTTCTCTTTACAATCCAGCAGAGAGAGGTACGGCCACTCAGGTGCCGCAAACAACAAAGCTGGATACCTAAGTGGCACAATGTCGTCTTTTCAGACGAGGCTTGGTTCTACGTGCAGTATTCTTTTGACCGTGTGACTGCGCCGATCTCTTTCCCCTATTTGCTAACAGATCCCTTGCGCCTCGCTGACAGACGTTGCGAAAATTCCAGGCATTTCCCTAATTGTTGGGAAGGAATTTCGTAACTGGGTGGTCATGTTTCGGAACCTTTTTCCCGGGCTGACCAGACTGTCAAAAAGAGGCGCCTTAACATTGTGTTTTCATTTTCCCGCAATTCGGTGACGACGGCGCGTCTGAAAATGTACAAATGTTCACCCAGCCTCGGCGCTTCTTGGACTATAGAACAGGAAACGAAACAGATTTGGCGCGGCAGAAGGGTAAGAGATAAGGGAGCCGAGATCGGAAGGCGGCAAAAGAACAAGAGGGGTTGAGTCCGACAAAGAGATCAGAGAAGGATGATTAGGAGAGATTAAGAGGATATAAGGAGGGCGAGAGAGTCCGGACTAGAGACTGGATTTTGAAGGGAGCCGTTTGGACGTCCTTTGAGCTATAGAAAAAAGCGATAACGAGCCCGCGAAGTACAGCGGTCTCCCAGCTTGGAAGATCAGGGAACGGAAGAGAGTGCGAAAGAGCACGGCGAAGTTTGGAGCCAGCGAACTCACTCAGACTCGGTGTGGAATTACCGAGAGTGAACCCTTTTTACTCACGATTTGAATAGGACTTTTCTCTAGCGGGCGAAGTTACGCCTTTATTTTATATGAAAGAGACTCGAAATCATTACCGACCCTTTTGCTATTGAATTGAAAAAGAATATACCATTTTATTTTTTTGATGATTTTCATACTGAAATAAATAGTTATCCAAGATCTGTGTGAAATCATTACAGCTATACTATTTATATATCTGGTGGCAGCGGGTTGCATTTAAATGGAATAAATGCTGGAATTTACGACTGAATAGTAAAAATGATAATCTTCTAAATCGAGTGAGACGGACTCTTTTGTGTGTGTGCGCGATATACAAGAGAAACTGTCCCAGTCAAGAGAGTGGCCTGTTTATACCAGCTCAGTTAAAAGTTTTCGAAGGAAAAAGGGTGCGTCTACGGAGGAGGAGTGCTTCAAGCGACCAAAAGAAAGGAAGGCGCAGCATCCCATTGTGCGAGAGGGTAAGTCCTTTTTCTTTGAGATTTTGCTCGGAGCAGAGTAGCTATTTATTTGTTGGTTAGCTTAGTATTTTTTGAAAATCTAAGTGAATTCCCTCTTAAATATTTTCTCTTTAATAGTTGTCTTTAAAATATTATTATTATTTTTTAAGTCAAAGTTAGTGCAGTTTAAAAGCTAACTTCCAACCTCCAATCAAAGCCCTCTTCCATAGCACCACTCTCATTGGATCTCCACTTCTGAAGTCACGCCCTCCTCTCCCAACCAAAGCTGCAACACCATGAACATCGAATATCCAGATAGAGAGTTGAAGACTGCTGGCGCAGTCTAGGTATCTCATTCCCATAATCATCCGTCATCTTTCAATTTTGTGCTCGCGCTAATGAATTTTGTTTGCCAAGAGTCTAAGAGAGCTGTTTTAGTATGAAAGTGTGCTTTTTTTTTCTATTATGTTAATGTGTGTACGGGGCCAGAATCATAGAATTGTGTTTTTATTTTATGATATTGATAGAGGCCTACGGTTGTAGTGTAAAGTAGATATTGTCAATTTTTGCATATTTACTTTACAGCTTTTCAGCAATACCAATAGGATTGTATTCTTTTGGTATAAGTGTGATTTTTTCATTTATTGTAGTACTCTTGTTTAGTTGTTTATTGTGTATTATTGCGTAGTTACTTCAGAGTATTTTAGCAGTACTAATAGTATTGTATTGTTTGGTATAGGCGTGTTTTCTTCAATTTATTGTAGTACTCTTGTTTAGTTGTTTATTATTGCATGATGACTTTCCTTTTAAGATTAAGAAAAAGTGACTTGTTAGAGGTAGCAAGGGAATTCGGGGTGGAAGTCAACGGTGATCTAAGAAAAGTAGAAATTAAGGATAGAATTTTACAAAATTAGAATAATGATATAGAAACTATTAAAGCGGTGATGGAGGGAGTTTTAGAAGAAAATGAAAGGAAGGAAAATAAAGAAAGGGAGGAAAAGAAAGGGAAAGACTAATCAGGGCCCGAGAGTTTGAGGAGCGGAAGCAAATGAGAGAATTGGAGTTAGAACGACTGAGGGCTAAACTCAGAAATAAGTTGAAAGAACAAGAGTTCAATATGAATGCAGGTGATAAAAGGAACGATCTTGAAAATGTCTGTTATTTGTCAGGAAACCGTACCGCAGAATTTAGGGAACCGGTTAGCAAGTGTAAGCCGTTAATTAACGCGGTAGTTAATGAAAGAGTTAAGAACGCTACTGATCTAGCAGAAAAGTTGGACCATTTCGAAGCGGCAAAAAAAGTACATAGTAAACAAAATACGATAAAGTAGGTGAGCGGAAGCAATTTGATAGGCAACCGGTCGTAGGTAACAAGGTTAATTTTAGCGAAAAAAATAAGCCAGTTAACGTCTTAAATAAGGAACCCTTTAGAAATGATGCATTTCAGGGAACTTCGCAAATTAAAAGAGATGGTGAAAGGGAATGGGAGAGACCATTCGAAAGAAAAAAACCCATTATTTGTTATTATTGCAACGAGGTTGGGCACATAAAACCCTTTTGCCCTAAACTTACAAAAAAAATTGTTGAAACAGTGGCTAACTTAAAAGTAAACTCCGGAAAAATTTAAAGTTAAATTTGAAATAAATGGCGTAGAGCGTCAATGTTTAAGAGATACCGGGTCTACCATAGATTTGTGTGCGAGTAGTTGGATAGACGAGCACAATTATTTGGGAGAGTATTTTTGGGTCAAAAGCCAGTTGGATGACGTATGCCATAGTTTACCTATCGCAAAGGTAAAATTTAAGACCAAGGGAGGCGTGTTTTGCACGAAGGCTGCAATTAAATCTGATAGCAACTCAACCGAAGCTTACCTGTTAAGTAACCGCACCGCGGAACTTATTGAGTCAAGTGAAAAGAGCGTACGTGTGATAAATACGATGGTAACTCAAAACGCTAGTAAAATAGTTCCTTTCGAGAAGGAAAAGGAGGTATGTTTAAACTCGGGGAGCGACTTTTCAATTGAAATCACGGATCCAGTTTTCAACGATAGAAATTCTATCATTGAACCAACGATAGAGTTTCCGGCGTTTGTCGAAAAAAAATGAAGGGGAGTCAGCTCAATTAAGGAACTCCGATTTTAGTTCAGAGCAAAGACCTCCATGTATTGTGGGAAAATGCCAAATTAGGTTTAGACGAATGTTGTCGAACAAGGGAAGGAAATCTAGAGAGGGATACTGGGTCGGAAGGAAGGAACGAATTCCGAAAACTAGGTGTACCCTTGAAATTCACTCTAGAAATGAACCAGTTGAGCCACCCGTTGAGTGACTCATGGGGAAAGGTTCAGAGGATTTTAAAACTCGCCTTGAAGGCTCTTTACGCGGAAAAAGGAGGAAAAATGGATCCTCTCAGCATTATTTGCGTTATGCACCGTTTCGCATGAAAACAAAGGTCTTAGCCCCCTCCGAATGGGTGATGACGAGGAAATTTAAGCCCCCTCAAACCTAATTTACGGGGAAGAGGATTGACGGGAGAAAAAACTTACCCGGGACAAAGTTTGCAAGAATGCGTTCGAGAAATTGATAGGTAGACGGGTTTGGGAACTTTTTTTTTCATCCCTGAGTTCTCGAAAATTTTATTGACGATGGATTTAAAAAAGTTTATTTTAAAATTTCCCCCTCACACCGAGACCCAAAAGGTAAGCGGCTTTTGAAAATTTCGGTATTTAACCCCTAAAAAAAATGATGTTCGGTTTATATGCGCTCCTTTTACTTCTGCAAGTTTTGGCACAGGTTTTGAAGGATTAGAGTCGTTTGCTCCCCCCTAATCATAATCCTTTCCCAAAATTGGGAAAGACCAGGGGAAGATATTGCCTTTACTATTGAGACTAAAAGCGGCTGGTTTAAAAGAAAAACCTTCGAAATGAGATTGGCCAGGGGGGAGGTGTTATTCCTCGGTCAACCGTAGGCGGGGAGTAGACCCCCCAGTGATATAAAAGATAAAGGCAAAAAGATTTCCTCCCATACTAAGACCCAAGTGAGACCTTTTTGGGAATCGTGGATACACGCCATTCATCCAAACTATAGCGAGATAGCATCACCCTGACCGACGCCCCCGGGAAAAATTAAGAGAAAAAGCAAGGGGATGAAAGATGGGGGAACGTTCACAAATTTTAAAGAGTAAACGTCTAAAAACCTATTTTGTCTGCTCCGGATTTTCGAAGGATTTTTTTTTTGCAGCGGACGCAAGTGAAAAGGGGCCCGGAGTAGTTTTGTCGAGAAAAAAAAGGAAAACAGTTAAAAAAATTTTTCAAGGAGGGAAAGAAATTATAACTAAAAGGGAGTTTGCGATCATATTCGGCTTAAAGAGACTAAAACACTACTTAGATGGTCAGAGGTTTTTATAGAAACCGATCAAAACCCCCTAAAATACCTAAACAGAATGGGGCAAAAGACTAAAGATGGGTTTAAGTCTATAACCTTTTAAATTTTTTGAAATTGGCAAAACCGGGAAAATTTCAGGGGGAATACCAGGATTAAGGATTAGAATGATGCCTTTTCAGTTTTTTTAAATTTTTTTTTTTTCTGTGTGCGTGAATGTATGTTTGTGTTGTATGTGAAAAAATGATTAAGGTGTTTGTTTAAATTTTTGAGCCTTTGGTATGCAAAATAGAAATGGGATAAAAGGAACAACTGGTAAAATCCCGGGATTTATTTTTTGTGTGTATTTAAGAATTGTCCCCCCGAGAATGGCCCTTTCACTGAATCAAGATCCCGAAAAGGTTGCCAGTAGGGGGATGTTACCCTAGTGTCCCTGAAATTGACATTTGAAGGGGAGAGGCAGTTGTGACGACGCCGATCTTTTCCCCCTTTTTTAACAGATCCCTTCCGCCTTGTTGACAGAGGGCGAAAATTCGGTTTTCCCCAATTTTTGGGGAAGGAATTTCAACGGGGGGGAATTTGGAACCTTTTTCCCCGGGCGACCGGACTGAAAAGAGGCGCCTTAACATTGTGTTTTCTTTTTTTCCCGCACCGGTGACAACGGCTTTCTGAAAACGAAAAATGTGCCCCCTCCCCCCGGGCCCTTTTTGGAAGATAGAACAGGAAAACGAGACCGATTTGGTGCGCAAAAGGGGAAGAGATCGGGGGCCGAGATAAAAGGCGGAAAAAGAACAAGAGCGGTTGGCCCGACAAAGAGATCGGGATAAGGATGATTAGAGAATTGAGAGGATATAAGGAGAGCGAGAGAGTCTGACTGGAGACTGGATTTTGATGGGAGCCGTTTGGACGTCCCTTGAGAGATAGAAAAGGAAAACGAGCCCACAAGTCAGTGGTCTCCCAGCTTGGAAGATCAGGGCGGAAGAGGTGCGAAAGGCACGGCAATTTGGAGCCAGCGAACTCACCCAGACTCGGTTGGAATTCCGGGGTGAACCCTTTTCTCCGATTTGAATAGGACTTTTTTTAGCGGGCGAAGTTAGCCTTTATTTTATATGAAAGAGACTCGAAATCATTACCGACCTTTTTATTGAATTGTAAGAGAATATACCATTTTATTTTTTTGATGATTTTCCCCGGGGAAAAAATAGTTATCCCAAAAGATGTGTGAAATCATTACCCGTATACTTTTTGAGGAGGTTTCGAAGGATTTTTTGCCCTGCTTGCATTCGATATCGGTTAAGGGCCCTTACCTGCGTGATGGTTTGGGAAGCCACTGAAAACGACACGCCCGTCTCTAGTTTGGGTCGTTGGTAATTTTTAAAAGGATTGGTACTTTTCACGTCTTTTGTGAGTGGTTTGTCTTTGTTCAAAGCCTGCTAAATAACGGCGTACCTACCGCGGTATCCGATATGGGGCCCCAAGTTTGGGACCCCAACATGTGTAAACCCGTCCCAACAAGGTTCTCTACCCAAAAAAGGACTCCGAAGGAATTTTGGTCAGGCCCCTCAGAACTAGATACGCCAGTGCTGCTAAACCTTTTCCAACAAAAAAAGTAAGACCAACGTTGTAAATATAGTTCGTCCTTCCTCAATACACAAAAGGCGATTATTGCCTGGGCCCGGACAGTCTTTGACCCCGCTACCCATTTAAAACATCTGGTCATGGGGTGCGGAGAAAAAGGTCCCAATTCCTCTAAATTATAAGATTGATGAAATTGGCATAGCTTGAAGAACATGAAAAAAGTTGACCAGTTTTGTCATCCCAGTCTAGTTCAACCTCATGCTTAACAAGGCAAGAGCTATTTCATCTGCCAGGGGTGACAGCTATTTTAAAAACCCCCAACATTTGCTTTCCTTGTGCCTTCTGGTTTTAACCTTTGATGACCACAGCGTAATTTTATTTTGTGAAATAACAACCATCAATAGTAATTGTAGTGTATAATTTTAAAAAAATTTTTTTTTAATTTTGACGTCGTTTTTCGCTACTTTTTTAATGCAAAAACAATTTCGTGATGATCCTTAAACATTTGGTGAAATAGGTTTTTTTTATACGAACGTCTTTTTTTTTTTTCCAAAATTAAAACACTAAATATTGCTTTTTAAAAAAATTTAATATCAAAATATATATATATATATATTGTATATGTTCTGAATAAAAATTTCTTTTGATGTAAATACTATGCATTTAGAATCTGAACTGTGAATATGATAATGTGACGTCTTCGATTGGGGGCCCCACCTATCTATTCATGCGAAGTTTTTGGGATTTTGCAAATTTTTAAAAAATAAAAATAAATTTTTTAAAAAGGGTTGAGTGAGGGAATAGTAACGTCGTATTTTTTGAACGAGGACTTTTTAACCGATCTCCCCAAATTTTGAACCTAACGAAGACACCTGAGCTACCCCCCCCTCTACTAACCCCCCCCCACACCCCTGGGGGGGGTTTGAACATAGACATGTGGGCGATATGAGTGGTTAAGGATCGGAACGTTCTGGCCTTGTCACGGTTCGGCCAAAACCACCAAAACCCGCCGTGTATGGCAGCGATGCACGTTATATTTATGAGTCAAATGTCCCCCGTTGGTCGGGGGAGTTAGGAGAGAGGGGTGCCCGCCAGAGGTCGTCCCGAAATGGTTTAAAAAAACGTGGTTTGTCGCCAAAAAACCATCATGTAGTGTACAGTGGGCTTTAATATTCACCCAATTATGTTATGTGTACGCCCAGATTCGAATAATTCAGTATTCCTCGAATTCAATTACATCATTGATAAAAGTGTCGCATAACAATACCCCCAATATTCTATGTTGTACATGTAAATGAAAATTAATTTTAAATTGTTTTTAGTAACAATAATAATAATTTGATTTAATGCATTCGATAATAATGAGAGATTAGTTTTTATAAAATATAATTGTGGGTTTAAAAACCCTTTTTGGGCCAAAGAAAATAAAAAGCCCCTTCCTAATTCATTTGAAACATTGTTTAATTTTCCCCATGTTTGGGGGTGTATTTCAGAACCAAATAACAGCTTCATTTAATCAGTAACCCGTGGCTTTTATGTGTTCCGTTTTTTAAAAAAATGTAGATGGTAGAAAAAAATTGAACTTAAATTTGAATTTCTGAATTTCCTTATAAAAATACCATCAAAAAAATAAGTTTCGATATGTAGTCTTAAAAAAAAATCGTTTTTTTCGGAAAATGGTTTTTGACACTTTTTTTAAAATTTTTTATAATCTTTTATAATCATTTCTGGGTTTTTGAAAAAAGACAAAAATTTTTACTAAGAATTCCATTTTAAACGACATAAACTGAAGACAAAAAATATCTGGGGTTCCTCTTAGTCCCCACAATGGAGGGGGAGGGAAAGAAACCCAATCTGTATCTTTTTAATCTTGCCCCTGTTTGCCCTTCTTCACTGTTCAAAAACGAAAATTGCTCATCAATTATGCATGAAAAAATTTTACAGTAATTTGTTTCCCTTTAGATGTTTGAAAGTAATTTCTACCCTCCCAAAGAATTTTTTTTTTTTTTGTCATCCCAAAGAACGCTAGTTGGTTTTTCATATTTTTTTAAAAACCAACTATTTGTATTGATTTATAAAAAAATTACTACTTTAATTAAAAACTTCAATGAACCACAATTCAAAAATTTTATAAAAAAAATACATATACTAATAAAAGGTGAAAACTGCTTTTTTAACAAATTGTTATTTTATACATCAGTTATAATTTATTTAAATTTAAGTGATTAATATACTTTTATTGAACGTATCTAATGTATATATATACTACGTTATTTTATTTAAAAAACCAATTTTATAAATGGGTTTTTTAATTAATTAATTTAAATCTTTTTTTTAAAATTTTCCCTAAAAGATATTACATACTCATCAAAAAATTAAACCATTT